>JAABOM020056530.1:0-11161 GCA_011800125.2 Solanum clarkiae | reverse complement strand
AAAAGCAAACTGAACTAAAGAAACAAGGAAAAAAACTAAAACAACTGTAAAGAAAGCACCTAGAAAAGCTTGAAATAGGAAAAAGGGAGAATAAGGTGAAAATAATAGCATTGGTAGTGCGAAAGTATAGAAAAACATTGTGTCAAGGCGGGTCTTTAGTCACTACTTTCCCATAATATCATACCAAAGCCCCTGAGCCTACGTTAAAATCCTAGAAAGTGCTAAAGTGATCCTAGTCCAGTTGGTTGAAGGTCTGAATCATGAGTATAAGGGCAAGCCTATAGTATTAGAAATTATGCATGAATATCTTTTATGAGAGTGAGTGATCTTGCATAGTCCCAAGGTTAAACATGAAAAAATCGTTGAGTGTTAGATATGAGACTTCTTTGAATAAGGCCACTTGCATAGCACTGTTAGCAATAGACTTTTTCAGTGATTATAGATTGTTGATAATACCTTTCTTGTTATAGTTGCATTGTCACATGCACCAGTTTGTATTGGTTTGCTAGATAGCTATCTGATCCTGTTCTGAAAAGTTGGTGTGGGTGCCTGAGTTTGAGATTTATGTGTTGTATGTCATAGGGTTAAGGTCTGTGTGATACTGTGTTATCTATGTAGATTGAGTCTGTTGCTTGAGGAGAAACAACAATTTTAAGTTGAGGGTTTTGATGTGCTGCCAAAATACAACACTTTTGATGCATAAAACTTGGAATTTTGTGTGTTCTCAGTGCGATGTTAGCTGGTTTGATGTATTTTTGTGTTTATATTTGCAGAATTATAGGTTGTCCTTGATTTTGTGTAAAAGTGCAGAAGTTGCTAATATTTGTTGTTATACGAGACCTTTTATGGGTCGTAGATCATTTTACGGGCCGTAGAGTGATTTTGTGAACAATTCCAGTGAGGGGCTATTTTTTTTAGTTTATTCTATGAACATGCAGATGAGTCGTAGAAGGTTTTATAGATCGTAGAAGATGGTTCATGCCTTGAGGATCAGACATTAGAATTTTCTGAAGTTTCATTAGACGAAAGACCCTTTATGGATCGTAAATCACTTTACGAGTCGTAGAGGAGTTCCATGGAGTTGAAGTCCAAATCTCTAGCAGTTAAGTACGAGACCCCGATTACTGGTCGTGGAATGTAATGCAGCCCTTAAACACCTTTCGTGTAGCACGCTGACCAGTTCCCCTATTTTGTTTAGGACTTGTATTTTACTTATTAAAAATAGGTTTTTTAAAGTTATTTTTCATGAGTTTTCACCTACTACTTAGATAACTCAGTATTTAGAGAGAGAAAATTGTAAAATTATATTGGAGAGTTTTTGAGAAGAGTTGAGTTTGAATTTCATCTTGAATCTTGTGATCCTTATTGAAGTTGAATTTGTTTGTTCTTAATTCTATTGTGTAAGCATTTAATTAAGTTTTCTCAATCCATAATTCTTGTAGCCACACAAAACATGAGTAGCTAAATCCACAACTACGATTGTGGGAACCATGAAGAACTAATAAAGTAAAATCAGATTATTCCTAATTCTTGGAAGGTGTATATACATGTATTAATTAACTCTCTTCATTTTACATGTTTTCTAGTGGTGGCCAACATTAGAACTCGCCTAGTATTACTGACTGGACCAAGGTAGTAATGAATAGGAAAAGAGATCAATTAACATGATTCTATTGATGTGTTCTTATCTAATCAACCAAACTGGGCCAAGGGGAGGTTTTATTGGGACTGTTAGATAAGGGTTAATAATGCACACTATGAAAATGGGCCAAATCACATAGTGAAATTCACCTCTCACCTTTGACTAAAGGGCTTGGTGAACATAACTTACCATCACACATGTGATACACTAGAAAAGAATTAGGTTATCTAGCAATATTGAGTTGGAGAATAATGGGGAGCACAATACCCCAGTTTCTCTCCATATTGACTTCTCTCTTGTGATAGTTAGTTTAGTTATATTCTTCGTTGATTATTGCAAACCTCCCTTTTTTTGAGAAGTAAGTTGGTTAACCATTCGAATTACAATCAGTGAATTCTCTTGACTCTATGTATTCCCTGTGGGATCGACCCTAACCTGTTAAGTTCTATTTCTTGACAGCGACCGCTTTACCCTATAAAAAGGAGATGTAACTTGGGCGACATCATATTCGTATGTGGGTACTAATTTAAACTCTTTCTTTTACACTTAGTTGAATATATTCTTGAAAATTAAGTCTTTTTCTCCCTTAATTGCTTCAATTGTGCTGAATTGATTTATGTGTTAATGCTTACATCTGCTTATAATTGACGATATGAGGTCTCAAAGTTGAATCTATCTTAGATCTTTGGTTATTATGAGTACCTTTGAGTAATCGAAGTGAAGGGTTTTGTGTGATAGTCATTGGTTTATGCTAATTGATCGAATGCTAAGATTTGGATTCAATTGACTAAGGTTTTGGATATGTTTACTATTGAATCGCATAAGTCCCAATGAGTTCCTTGTATGATTTGGCATATGAGACCTTATTAGGTTCATATAGGACACTACTTTCATCCAATTGGAGATTATAGTTACAAACAATATAGCCTAGCCATAGGGATTGTATGAAGCTATGTAATGGATCATTTAGGTTTTTATTAATTTCCTATTTCCTTATATCATTTGATCCCTTGCTTGACATATCCTTTCCTCGGTTCTTTGTGTTCTTAATTTTAGTTGATAACTTAATTGTCCATTTTATTGATTATTATTGTTTTTGTTTCTTTAATTCAAACTAGTATCTTATAGTCCTTAGTCATTTCAATTGGCCTCATATTGTTTCTTGTGAATTCGACCTCGATCCTAGTTGGGTAATCATGTTGATGATGACCACCATATCTCTTATTGGTTTTGTGATATGATTGAACGACATCAGAAAGACATAGCCATGTTCGTATCTGAATGTCCTAGTTGTCAACATGTGAAGGTAGACCATAAAAGGCCTAGTTGTTTGGCCAAATATATCGATATCGCTACTTGAATGTGGGATGATGTAAATATGGACTTTGTGATAGGGTTTCCCCATACCCAAAAATGATACGACTCAATTTGGGTAATTATGGATGACCAAGTCGGCTCATTTCCCACCAGTGAAGATGTACTTTAATTGCCCAAGATTATGCCAAGTTGTATATGCAGCAGTTGGTTAGATTACATGGTGTGCCTATGTATATTATATTGGATTGTGGTACCCAATTTAGTTCTTAGTTTCAGAGGTCGCTTCAAATAGGGCTTGATACAAAGGTAAAGTTGAGTACCACTTTCCACCTTCAAACTGATAAACAAGCAAAGATAAAGTTCAAATAATAGAAGACATGTTAAGGGCTTGTGTATTGGAGTTCAAAAGCTATTGGAATGATCACTTACCACTTATTAAGTTCATCTATAACAGTTATAATACTAGTATCAGAATGACACTATTTGAAGCCTTGTGAAGGAGGAGATGTAGATCCCTGGTAGGATGGTTTGAAATAGGTGAGATGGCATTGATTGACTGAAATTTAGTGTTGGAGGCTATGTACAAAGTGATGTTAATCGACAAAAGTTGAAAATGGCTCAAAGAAGTTATCAAAAGTCCTATCAGATGTTCGGAAAAAGGATCTTGAATTCTATGTCAGTGATTGAGCGTATATGAAGGTTTCACCCATGAAGGGTGTGATGCATTTTGGTAAGGGCAAGTTGAGTCCCCGATTTGTAGGCCCTTATGAGATCGTGGAGTGAATTGGTAATGTGGCTTATAGATTGTGTTTGCCTTTAGACATGAGTTCCATTTATTCGGTATTTCATGTGTCTATGTTAAAGAAGTTGGTTGGTGATCCTAGTTCAATTATGCCTTTGAAAGGTGTTGATGTTGAGGAGAATTTGACTTATGGGAGGTTCCGGTTGAGATTTTAGAAAGTCAAGTGAAGAGGCTTCACAACAAAGAAATTTCTTCGGTTAAAGCCCTTTGGAGAGACCAACATGTCGAGACTTCTTCATGGGAAGCAGAATCGGACATTGGAGAAAGCAACATGTCGAGAGTTCTTCATGGGAAGCAGAATCGGACATAGTGAAGTGATATCCTTGTCTATTGTAATCTACACAAGCCTAAGCTACTAGGTTCTTCATGCGTAAATGGTCCTAATTCCTTCGTTGCCATGTTTTCATGTCTTGACATGCATACATGTGCATGAAACTAATCTGAATAGTGTTTTTTAGCATGGATTTAATGACTTTATGGTTTTAAATGTTGATTGTGTGTTCGCATTGGGATATTTCATGTGCAGTTCAAGCTTTCAATCCATATAGAAACTTATTCGAGGATGAATATTCTCAAGGGAGAGATAATATAATGACCCAGACCTAGTAAGGCCTTAATGTTGTATGAAAATGCATTTTTAGAAGGATTTTGGCCCCGGGTGTGACGTCGATCAACCTGGCTACTCAAAGGAAACAGGGGCGATCGTCATCAACATAATAACTCAATTAAGAGGTTGGGGTCGAATCCCATGTGAAATCATAGTTCAAGATTGAAATAATCCACCGGATTAAGAAATTATAGGATCAGGGGGGTTTATAATATTTAAAAGTAAAAATTAAACTACACAAATATCTAGTTAACAATTTGATAAGCATATAAGGAAAATGTTGAGGATGTGCAAATATGGGAATCAATCTACCGGCTAGGTCTAAATGTTTGACTAAATGAGTTGATAATGAGTGAATAAACTAGGTTGCTTGTAGCCCATGTTCAGCTATGATGCATGAGTATTTCATATGATCCAACTACGATATCCTACATGGACTGCAAGGACAAACTTTGCCTTAGAAGTCTTAGTAAAACCCTTAAAACCTAGGCCAATGAATCCATGTTGTAGACTTTAACTGAAACCCCAAGTGGTTTCCATCCACTACATCCATTTCATACTCTAATCATTTCACCTAAAACAACAATCAGAGATCTAAAGTAAACTTCATGTTTGGAAACCATGAAATTCTAGATTAAACATAGGAATGGATGTAAACCAATTCAAATCAACTGCAAATAAGTAAAAATATAAAGGACCCAATAGATAAATAAAAAACCCATATAATTAGCGCACTCCCAACATGGGGGTTTTAGCCATACACGCTAGAAATTAAATATTTGATACCAAATGTAGTAGCTACAGTCATGGGTAACAAGATTGAATAGAAAATAGTTGATTATCACCAACCAATCTACTCTGATTTTGCTTCTCAAAAGCTTGAAAACCCTATGAACCATTATGCTCCAAAAGGAAAGTTCTATGTACTACTCTGTATGTAAAAATAAGAAGAAGCATATGTTTTGATATTATATATGATATGTACAATGACCTTCTTCAAATTGTTTATATACTCTGTACAAATGTGTGAGAGTTTGTGCTGCAAAATGCCATTAGGTGGTCAAGGCCGAACATCGCCGAGCACTCTGGCAATACGTCGGATGTGCACTTGACTTCTTTCCTCTGTATCTTCATAAGGCTTCCTCTTCTGCAACATTAGGAAATGTCTCTTCACTTCGCTGATTCAGTTCAGTGAATCACCGAAGTTCCCATCACATCCCCTTCTTGTCAGGGTTTTAAGGCTCTAAGTTTCGCTAATATGCTGTCAAAATACAACATTTTGATGTTTAATCCATAGAATTTTATGTATTCTCAAAGCAACGTTAATGGTTTTGATGTTCTTTTCTTTTTGTTTTTCAGGATTTGGTATGATTTTGGGCTAAGTGTGAACTTTCAGCAATTTTTGCTAATATACCATGCACCTTACAGCGCTTGGATATTTCCACGGGCCATAGAGTGTTTCGTGGTTAAGATCCAGTGAAGGGTCAATTTTCTGAAGTTACATTCATGAGTTGTCACACGATTCATGGAAAGTAGTATGAGTCATAGATGAGGTTTCGTAACCTCAGGATCAGAAGTTGGGATTTTTTAATAAGTCATCAAATGAAACCCGATGCAGGCCATAAGTCTGAATACGACCTGTGGAATTGTCTCATAGAAGTCGTGCCCAGTTTTGTCGAAAATAGTTTACAAAGAAAAGTACAGGCTGTAAATCTTAGTACTTCCTATAATCCTATCCATAATACCTATCAAATCTAGTTTTTCTATATTGTTTGCGACTTGTATTTTGAAAGACCCTAAAAAGTATCCGAAAATGTGCCTCGAAAGTGCCCAGAATCGTAATTTTCATATATAAAAAATCCATTTATTATTTCGAAAATACAACTTCATAATCTTATTCAGGAGGTCAAATTTGAGTTGGAAATGGGTCTAACTCTAATTTTAGAGCAACCGTATCAAAATCCAAGAATCACAAAAATGTGATTTAGGAGGATCAATTTTAAAGTAGCATATCTCTTAGCACATAAAGAACTAGGTAGACCATGACCTACCAACTGAAAGCTCGTTGAATTAGCTTTCCGACACACTCGATTTCACCTCATTTCGAGTTTAGATGAAGGAGTTATATCCATTTTCATAGAACTAGTTTGTGCAAAAATGTAATTTCCAGAGGCAAATCTTCGTCGCGAGATTGTTTTTGGTCCCTGTTTTATTTTTTTGGTCCAAGACTTTGAAGTCTTGGGCCTAAGGGTTCCCAAACTTGAAAATACATATACTTAGCCTTATTTCACCGTCATATCAATCAAAACATTTCGCAATACTCACCAGAACACTTAGCCAAATATTTACTCCCGAATTCAAGTCACAAAACCCTCATCCGGATCTAAGGAATTCCTTCAAGCTTCAAATCTCCATTAAAGTCTTCTTCAAGAAATTCTGTAAGGTCAAGGTATGTGGTGTTGAACTATTGGGTCCTTTCATCCATGGTGCCTAAGCCTCCTTTTTACTTAAATTGCATGATTTAAATGTGGATTTACTTATAGGTCTTGGTTATTATAAATTTTACTGCATAGTGATTTCGAGTTTATGAAAGTATGATTGTTTTAGCATATTTGAAGCTACAAGTCTTGGATCTAATGTAAGATTTGATGAGGGGTTTTGATATATATTGCTTTAGGGTGTTGCAAGGTGTTGATTGATGGTTTTACAATGGATTTTCTTGCATCATTTCACTCTTGAATTACATGGTTTTACACTGGCATTACACACCCTCCAAGTGTTTGATAAAATGCCTTTTTTAAGGATTCTTTAAGTTTTGATGATCTATTGGTTGAGTTATGGTTCAAGTAACCCTATGAAGATTATGAGCTTTCTGAAGATGTGTTTGAGTCAAAAAAATGTTGATGGTGTTGTAGAGACAGATTAAGCCTATTTTCTAAGATTATACCTCTTATGAGCCTTTGATGTTTGATGATAAAAAAAGGACAATGTTGATGATGATCTCTTCTTTTGATTGAAGTTAACCTCACCACATGAGGTCAATGATGTTAAGAGCTACTCGTGCCATGTCTCTATGTTTATTGCAAGTTATTGAAATATGATTATCTTATATATTCTATGGGATTAGACTTAGCACCGAGTGGACTAGAGTCGATTCCCCATGGGACTTGAGGCGAGTCTCCATGGGATTATCTTATATATTCCATAAGATTAGACTTATGATCATCTTATGTAAGTATAATTATCTTATATATTCATTGCTTATTATTATGATGTATTTTGATTATGATGCCTATCTCGTGTTATATTACATCCTACATATTTGGTACATCCAAACATACAAATGCATACTCTATGTCTACATGATGTTACCATTTAGGAACTGGAGCTCCTATTAATTCTTCTTTTGGCTAGATAGATTGTTCAAGTTAGTCTTTGGTGAGTCCTCAATTTCGGGGACAATGACTATTCTCTTATGTTATGTATTAAGACTCTCTTTAGTTTACCATATACTTATGACCATGAGGGTGAGCCCAGTTGCTTGTTTTGGCCCCGCTTTTATCTATATAGTAGAGGTGTGGTTGGACATGTGGTCTAATTATGCTATGAGCCTTGACTCTCTTGCTTATCGTTGATATAGTATCAAAGATGTCCCTTAGCCCCTTTTTCCCCTTTTATATATCTTCTTCTATTGTCATTTTAATTTCTTCCGTGACTAAGGATGTGTAATGATATGCTAAAAGGCTTGTTTGGGGTTCTTTCGTATTCCCCATTCACCGGTCATGGCTAGGTCCTAGGTTTGAATTGTGACAAAGATGGTGTCAGAGCACTAGGTTGTTAGATCCTCAGAGTTTAACATATCACGTCGATTAGAGTCTTATTCATGGTTGTGTTCTGCACCCGAACTATGAGAAGGAGGTTATGAGACATTTTAGCAAATGTTTCCCTTCTTCATGGTCTTTGTCGTGCTTTAGAAGTGAGATATGATTTTTCCTCTAAAAATTTTCTTTGTTCTTCTAGTTGATCATGCCGCTTCAAAGGGGAAGGCCAAGAAAGGTATGATGAAGGTTTTATTTTTATGGATCTGAGCTTCACTATTTCTTCTCTATTTCTTTGGTTTCTAGCGGGACTTCTTGCGTGCCAAAGTTATTGTCTGCACCCTTGGTGTCTATCTTTTTGTTGAGTATACGATTGCTAGGAGGTTTATGGGTGTTAATCCGGGTTTGTATTGCATAAGATCTTGCCTTATGTCTTGTTGAATTTGATGTGGTGGATTTTGATGTTATACTTGGGATGGATTAATTGCATGCATGTTGTGTCTCCATTGATGATAGGACCCATAAAGTTAGAATCTGACTCCCTAGTAAATCCACCATTAAGTGGGAGGTTGTTAAGTGGTAGCAAAAGAGGTAGGTCCATTCTTGTCTTAAGATTCAATTGGTCTCTAAGGGTTGATCCATGTTCTTATTGCATAGAGGTCTTGTCTTATGATCTTTGTTGAACTTGGCTTGATATGTTGGAGGTCTTGGGGTAGTTTGGGTTACTTGCATAGAATGCTTCCAATGAGTGTAGAACCCATAAGGTTGTAACACGATAATTAAGGATACATGATCTATTTGGTCAACTACAATGGGTTAGTCATTTCTCTATGATTGATCTTTGGTTCGGGTTTGTCGCCAAGTGAGGATGAAGGTAGGTGATATCCCTAGGTGTCTTTTCGGATTATGAGTGAGCATTATTAGTATTGATGGAGTTGTTTGGTTGACTTATATAAAGTATGATCTTGTTTGCAAAATATAAGAAATGAAAGTATTTTGGCCTCTCTCATATCTCATAAACCAATCCAGAAAGGGGTTGATTAGAAAATTATGATAACTTATTGATTCATCTGGTATATAAATATATAATTCATTTCTAAGTTTACTAGATCGAAAATTTAGAACACTAAAAAACATAATCCGTTTAGTAAGTTTATCAAATAGGAAAATGATTTATTTGATATTATGGATGACTATTTACGGAGGAACCATTTCATTTTTGTAGGCTGGTCTGGTCTATTGCTCTTTCCTTGTGCCTACTTCGCCGGTGGTGATTGTGGGTTTCTTGAGTAGGGTCTTAAAACCCTACCTTGGTATGTTTGTGGTAATTTCTAGTAATGATGTAGTGATTTGTTTAGGACTTGTGAATCATTTGGGGCTACTGTTGAAAATCTTGGAGGATACCAGGTTGTTTGCTAAATATGATGAGTTTGCATTGTGGATAGCAGGGAGGTGGTTAGAATTCTTTAAGGATTATTATATGATTGTGCATTATTTCTCCTCGTAGGGCTGATGTTGTGGTCAGTGCCCTAGGTGTCCTAGCATGTGTTGATGAGGGTGGCAAAGAGGAGACTAGTAGGGTCCATCGGGTAGTTAGATTGGAGTTAGGTTGAGCAAAGTTGAGAATGGTAGTATAGTGTTCTTGGTGGTTCTGAATCTTCTTGGATTGAGGAGGTCTGGATTAAGAAAGGCCTTGATTCTGCCTTATTAGAGTTGGAAGTTTTGGATGAGAAGATGATTGAGTGGAGGTTGTATCCCAAGAGGGAGATGGTTGTTTATGATACCTAGTGGGTTAGGTGTGTTTAAGGTTGACAATTGAGTTATGGTTCTGATTCCTTATAGGGTGAAGAGGTAAGTTGGTAAGGTTGCATAAGTTTGGGAATTGCCTATGGAGAGAAGTTTGGTTAGTCCAGTTCTTCATGCTTCTATATTGAGGGGATGCGTTAGTGAATCTAATGTTATAGAACACTTTGAGGTTGTCGGTGCTATAGAGGGTAAGTTAGCTAAGGAGAAGGTCCCGGTGGAGGTGTTGGATGGATGAGTGTAGAAGATGATTGATAATAATGTAGTGTTGTCGTCTATTCATATGTGTCTCTTAGGGAGCCGGAGCTGGCATGGAGGAGAAATATCCATATCTCTTTCATTCTATTCAAGCTTATGATAACATGTCAAGTCCTTTTTATGATTCCAAGTCTCATGTTTCAGCCCCTATGTCATTCATATGTATTCATATTTAAGTTGGCAAATTTATGATGATTTAACACTTATGCTGAGATTTTGAAAATTGTGTTTTAAATATAATATTGCATCCTTGTTTGGGCTGATTGTTTATGTTCACTCTTGTCATGTACATTTCATGTACATTCGGGGACGAATGTTCCCATGGGGGAAATATTGAAACAACCACAAAAGTGCCTGAAAATGTGCCTCAGAAGTGTCTGGAATTGTAATTTCTACACATCTGAAAAACCGTTTGTTATTTTGAGAATTCAACTCCATATTCTTGTTCAGAGGGTCAAATTGAGTGGGAGGTGTGTCTATCCCGAATTTTAGAGCAAACGTATCAAAATTCAAAAATCGCAAAAACGCGCTTTAGGAGGGTCAACTTTAAAGGAGCATATCTCTTAGCACGCAAAGAACTGGGAGGCCCATGATGTACCAACTTAAAGTTCTTTGAGTTAGCTTTCCATACACTTGTTTCATCTTATTTTGAGTTCGGATAAAGGAGTTATATCCATTTTCGTAGAACTCGTTCGTACAAAAATGCAATTTTCGGAGGCAAATCCGTGTCACTTTGTTTTCAATGCCTGTTTTATTTTTTTCGGTCAAAGACTTTCAAGTCTTGGGCCTAATGGTTCCCATACTTGAAATACCTATACTTAGCCTTATTTCACCCTTACATCATCCAAAACATTCCCCAATACTCACCAAAACACTTAGCCTATTATTTACTCCCAAATTCAAGTCCCAAAACT
>JAABOM020056519.1:0-15295 GCA_011800125.2 Solanum clarkiae | reverse complement strand
ATTAGTCATCAAATGCAAGGTGAAATTCTTACATGTGTATCATAAGGAGAGAAAACAAATTAAATGGAGAAAAAAAGAAAAATAGAAATTTTTCTCGTTTTGCTTTTTGTAGTGGAAAGGGATTGTTGTATGTGTGGAGAGTTGTTAAACAGAGCCAAAACAAAAACTTTTTTGTGGCATCTTTGTCTATGATAACGTACCAAACAACAGATATGTGAAACGCTTACATATTGTGTGACACACTGAAATTGATTGAAAATGACGAGGTGGGCTTCCTAGAATTGGTTACCAGTTTAAAATAACAACTAAATATGTATTATTATTGGAAGTTGACTAATTAATTGTATATGTTAGTTATGATAGTTGATTATCAGTTGATAAAATTAATTGATAATTAGTTGGTTAGTTAGTTTATAATTAATTGGATTAGTTGAGGAATTATCCCATACTATGAGGGTACACTGTAAGTATTATAGGGAACATGTATGTGTATAAATACACATATTACTGTACACAACTTTTCTAACTTCATTCAATAACAGAACACTTTGCCCTAATTCTTCAATACTCTCTTCCCCACGACGGCGACAACTCTAATCTGATCATGGTATCAAAGCTAGGTTATTGACAGCAACGACGGCGACGGTGATAAGGCTTGAGCAAGCTCAAGAGCTCAAGAATGGCAGAAGCACGTCGGGAACCGACTGAAGATTGCGAGTCAACTGGAGACCACGAATCAATTGAAAAATCAATTGAGACACTCGATACCGTGGAGAAGAATAGGAATCATCTTTTATACCTTCATCCATCGGACACGCCTGGGAGCGTGCTCACTTCGGTCCAACTCACAGGAACTAAAAACTACTCACTATGTTGTAGGTCGTTGCTAATCACACTTCGTGCCAAGAGCAAACTGGGATTTGTTCTCGGAACATGCAGAAAATCAGATTATAGCATTGAATTGGAGGAACAGTGGGAAAAATGCAATGTCTTTGTTATCGCATGGATCATGAACATGATTTCGAAGGAGCTATTAAGTGGAATTGTGTATGCCTCGGATGCGGTGACTGTTTGGGCAGATTTGAATGAAAGGTTCAAAAAAGTGGATGGCTCTAGAAGCTATCAACTTCACCAGGAAATCTGCACCCTAAGTCAAGGTAATTTGACTGTTTCAGGCTATTTCACCAAGATGAGACTCCTGTGGGATGAATTTGATGCTCTAGTTCCCCCACCAACGTGCAATTGTGAAAAATCCAAGATGTATATTGATCACATATAGTACCTACGATTATTTGCTTTTCTGATGGGACTAAACGATGTATATAGTCATGCGCGTAGTCAGATACTTATGATGAATCCTCTGCTAAGTGTGAGTATAGCCTACACTATGATTATGTCTGATGAAAACCAGTGAGTGACTGCCAGTTCAAACATGAGTTGAGATGTAAATGAGTCTATGGCATTGTACGCTAGGAGAGGAAATTACTATAAAGGAAAGGGAGGCTATAACCTGTGGAGAGTGGTAATACAGGCGGACCTTCAACAACTACAAGAAGGAGGAATAGCAACTTGTTCTGTGACTATTGTAAAATGCAGGGACACATTAAGGATGCATGCTACAAGCTTGTTGGTTACCCAGCTGATTGGAAATTCAGGAAGAAGTTCAGACCTAATGTGATGTAGAATAGTAGGATGCAAAGGGATCATGACATGGTGAATCATGTAAATACCCCTAGGAATGAAAGGGAATTAAAGGATGCTTTCTCTCCTAATGATCCTATGAGGAATGTGGACACACAACCTGCCCTTACTTCAGAACAGTATAATAGAATCTTGCATTTATTAGAGAAGGAAGGATCAGGATCTGATTCAGGTTCAAGTAAGGGGCCAGATAACAGGGGAAACATGGCAGGTACAATTACCATGACTAATGGTTTGTCTGTTAATGATCATAATACACAGATAGAGGTTAAAAGAGGAGAAGGAAACTGGATAGTAGACTCAGGTGCTACCTGCCACATGACATATAATCCAGATAGGATGTGTCATGCTTCTGAGAGTGTTAATAAGATGGTATATTTACCCAATGGAAAGACTGCACAAGAGACACATATTGGATGTTGTAACACAATTGATGGAAATACATTAGAAGATGTGCTAGTGGTTCCTGCTTTCAAACACAATTTACTGTCAGTGTCAAAGCTGACTAGACAGTTAAACTGTTCAGTTAACTTTTTTCCTTATTTACTTTTTCTTCAGGACCTCTCCACTGGAAGAGTGAAGGGGATTGGTAGGGAAGTGAATGGCCTATACCACTTGACTGCAACTTTACAATCTGACAAAAGTAAAAAACCACATACAGTGATGATGATACAGCACAGTAGAGCAGAGAAGATGTTGTGGCATAGCAGACTTGGGCATCCATCCACAAGAGTATTGCAGCATCTGTTTACAAAAACTATCTTCAGTAGTAAAGATAAAAATAGTAGTTGTTCTATCTGTCCTCTTACAAGGCAGACTAGATTACCTTTCAATTTGAGTATGTCTAGGGTAATAAGTGTCTTTGATTTGCTACATCTTGATGTTTGGGGACCTTACAAGACTGCAACACATAATGGTTTTAGATCCTTTTTAACCATTGTTAATGATCACTCAAGAATGTGTTGGGTATACTTATTGAAACTGAAAGTGATGTGTTTTCAATATTAAAGTCTTTCTTAGCACTAGTGAAAACCAAATTTAATAGACATGTTAAGAGGATTAGAACAGATAATGGTACAAAATTCTTTAATGCTGAATGTTGTGCTCTACTAAAAGATCTTGGGATTGCTCTTGAAAGTAGTTGTCCATACACTCCACAACAAAATAGGGTGGTTGAAAGGAAACACAAGCATATACTTGAAGTAGCTAGAGCAATCAGATTTCAAGGTAATATTCCTATCAAGTTCTGGGGGGAATGTGTGTTATCTGCTGTATATTTGATTAATAGGCTTCCCACACCAGTCTTGAAGGGAAAGTCTCCATATGAACAATTCCATGGGCACAAAGCAAGCATAGATCATCTGAGAGTCCTAGGCTATTTGTACTATGCAACCAAAGTAATCAAGCAGGACAAATTCTCACCTAGAGCTGAGGCTTGTGTATTGATGGGATATTCATCCACACAGAAGGGGTACATATTATACAGTTTATCCCAGAAGAAATTCATCATCAGTAGAGGTGTGACATTCAAAGAGAATGTATTTTCTTTCAAACAGACGGTCAGCAACCAACAACCACTGTTCTGCACTAATCCAGCTGCATCCCCAGATAATGTTCTTGCCTGTAATAAAGATGAAGAGCTCTCTGTACCCATTGCAGCAGGTGATGTGCACATAGACACTGATCTTGTGGTTTCCAGTGATGATGTTTCAGAACCAGTAGTTGATTCCAATACTCAAGCTAATGCTATCAACCCTATCACTGAGCAAGTGACTAGAAGTAAAGAAGACATGCCCAGGAAGTCCACTAGAAGATCTCATCGACCTATTTGGATGAAAGATTATGTGACTCAGACAACCAAGGCCTATTCCCAAAGTAACTATGTGTCTTATGACAATGTATCACCAAAGTATCAGGCTTACGTGTCCATGTTTTCCATAGAGACTGAGCCAAGAAGTTTTGTGGAGGCAGCAAAGGACAGTAGGTGGAGGGATGCAATGCAAAAAGAGATACAAGCTCTAGAGGAAAATGGAACCTGGCAGATAGTTCAATTGCCAGAAGGGAAAAACATTGTTGGCTGCAAGTGGGTGTTCAAGATCAAATATAGAGCAGATGGTGAAGTAGACAGGTTCAAGGCTAGACTTGTGGCAAAGGGTTACAGTCGGATTGAAGGTATTGTTTAACAATAAACTTTTGCTCCAGTTGTAAAAATGTCAACTGTTAGGTCCATCATAGCATTGGTTGCTGCCTAGAATTGGAATATTTTCCAAATGGATGTCTTTAATGCCTTTCTACAAGGTGATCTACTTGAAGAGGTTTACATGGAGCTACCTCAAGGTTTCTACACTGCTGAGAAGGGCAAGAAGCTGGTGTGCAAATTAATGAAGTCCTTGTATGGGTTGAAACAAGTCTCCAGCCAGTGGAATGCCAAACTCACTGAAGCACTGTTAGAGTCAGGCTACACACAAAGTCATCTTGACTATTCTTTGTTCACAAAGAAAAGAAATAATGCATTGGTAATTGTTTTAGTATATGTTGATGATCTTTTGATTACAGGAAATAATGCTAAGTTAATAGAGGAAACAAAACATGTTCTGCATAGCCATTTCAAGATAAAAGATATGGGTGAGCTTAAATATTTCTTAGTAATTGAATTTCTGAGATCTAGCAAAGGAATATTGATGAACCAGAGGAAGTATGCTCTTGAGATGATAGCTAAAGTAGGGTTAGGTGATGCTAAGCCTTGCATGAACCACTAGACTGCAGTCAGCCATTAACTGGTGTTGAATTTGCACCAGACACTATGTTTGAGGACATTCCAAGGTACCAAAGATTAATTGGAAAGTTACTTTATCTCACAAATACAAGGCCAGACATTGCCTTTGCAGTGCAGGTACTCAGTCAGTTCATGTAGAAGCCAAAATTATTGCATTGGAAGTCTACTTTGAGAGTCATCAGATACATCAAACTTGAACCTGGTAAAGGCCTGCTTATGAGCTCTATTGAGAAGCCTCAATTATATGGATTCTGTGATGCAGACTGGGCTGCATGTCACTCCACAAGAAGGTCAGTAATTGGTTTCCTTTTAAATTTTGGTGATTCTATCATTTCTTAGAAATCCAAAAAGCAAGCAACAGTGTCAAGAAGCTCCACAAAAGCTGAGTATAGAAGCTTTAGCTATATTTACTTCAGTGGTGGTATGGATAACTAGTCTGTTCAAAGAGTTGGATGTGCAGTTGACAGAACCAACACTAATTTTCTGTGATAACAAATCAGCCCTCCAGATCGCTGCCAACCCAGTCTTCCATGAACACACAAAGTATATCGAGATCGATTGTCATTTCATTAGGGAGAAGATAGAACGAGGACTCATTAAGACTGTCTATGTCAACACCAAGATCAATAAGCTGATTTGCTCACCAAATCATTGAATCGCACACAGCATGAGTTTTTACTTCGCAAGCTTGGATTATTGAATGTCTTCAATACATCCAGCTTGAGGGGGGGTACTGGAAGTTGACTAATTAATTGTATATGTTAGTTATGATAGTTGATTATCAGTTGATAATATTAGTTGATAAGTAGTTGGTTAGTTAGTTTATAATTAATTGGATTAGTTGAGGAATTATCCCACACTTTGAGGGTACACTCTAAGTATTATAGGGAACATGTATGTGTATAAATACACATATTACTGTAAACTTTTCTAACTTCACTCAATAACAGAACAGTTTGCCCTAATTCTTCAATACTCTCTTCCCCACGACGGCGACAACTCCAATCTGATCAATTATTTTAATCATGGTTAGGACCTTGATTTTTAGATAATTCCATGTCAATCCATAATTTGTAGCTCTAACACAAGTCTCATATCCAAATAGGAACTTGGGGAAATAGAAAGAATAAGAAATAGAGAGAGCCCTATCCATCTCCGATAAGGTACCAAATAACATACATTATCTATACTATATTAAAAGCGGAAAGCTCTTAAGTCAAATGTTAAATCTATATCTATAACTATACTACATGTAAAGTAGAAAGCCTTTAAGCCAAATATTATTTAGATGCCAACAATTAGATGCCAACAAGAAGTTTGAAAGATTATGTACTAATATAGATGATTAAAGTCTTAAGAAGAATGTGCATCTTGTATTTTTTCCTTTATTGTTTTTTATTCTTTCCATTAGACTTCTTGAATTTATTTGTTTATGAATTTCGTATTGTCATAAATTGAAAGTGTTCTTCAGAATTCCCATAATCGTAATTTTCAAATATCTTAAAATCTGTGCGTGATTGAGAAAATTCGACTTCATATTCTTGATTAGGAGAAAAATTGAGTGAGAAATGGGTATAACCTATATTTTAAAAAACCCGTAGCGAAAAATAATTTTCACTAATTTTTTGGAAAATAGTAGTTGTACGCGTTGGCTCAACGACGCAGACCCATCGCGGAGCAGTGTTAGTTTTTCGTTGTTTTTCTATTTTGGTCAAAAGGCATCGGGTTCATGGGCCCATGCCCACTTACACGTGAAATCTCTTATACTTAGCCATTTTTTTAAACTCTATATCACTTAAAACCCTCTCTAAGACCTCTCCAATACTTTATCAAAAAATCTCATCCAAATCCAAGGATTTCAAGCTCACTTTGGATCTCAAGAACTCAATCCAAGATTCTAGTCTCCTACAAGTTTCGCTCAAGAAAATCCAAATTTAAGATATGTGAATTTCATCTATTGGGTTCTTTCACCCATAATTTAAAGTTGTATTAATTATGGGTATCTCATATTATGAATTTTGAATAACATTTATGTTGGGGTCTTGCCAAGTATTTTTCATTATGCATGAATATCTATTTTAAGCTTATACTATGAGATGATCTTTGTCTATTGAGATTATGCATGATTTGAGCTATGGAAGCTATGAACTATGATGAACTTTTGAGGTGGATTTCATGATATCCAAATTGGGGTTTTGCTATTATGTTAGTGGGTTGATTTTAGATTGATTTTTTTACACATCTTGTTACACTTCTGAATTGCTTCATTTTGAACAAGCATTAAGTGCCCATCAAGTGTTTGATGAAATGTCAAGTCCAGAATTCTCGAGTTATTTACATATTTTACAAGTTAAATGACTTCATGATGACTATGGGCTTTCAAGCATGTATTAAATTCATGAAATTATCTTTGATTTTACAAGTATCAAGTTAACCTCTATTTCAAGATTTTACCTCTTGTGAGCCATTCATGTTAAAGCAATGGTTCATGTATGATTATTTACTCTCGTGTTATGGTTAGGCTCACAACAAGAGGTCAAGCATGTTTCAAGAGCTACACATGTCATGTTTTCATGTTTTTTACAAGTTATACAAATTATAAGTATTTCAAGTATTCTGTGGGAGTCGATTTAGCACCGATTCAGGCTTAAGATGGGGTCTCAACTCAAGGGGTCCTTATATAAAATCTTTTGCTGCAAAACTATATGCCACCATTGGATGACATATTATACCCTTGCTATATAGTGGATCCATCTAGTCATTTAATCATGTTTTCATGTTTGGTTTACCTTGGCAAGTAGAACACACCTAGCTAGCGGGTGTCATGCCCGTCTACCTCACCAAAAGGGTGTTATCTTAGATTTCAAGTGGTAGCTACTTGGTCTATGTCGATTATGGTATCCCCACATGTATTATGTCTTATGCATGTTGAATGATTTACAAGCATGTTTTACTTCAAGCATTGATCATGCATGCCATACTGAGATTATACTTATGTATTGCTTATGATTATACATTTTGAATATATTGCCTTATGTCTTGTTGCATTGCATACTACATACTTAGTACATTCAAACATACTAACGCATACTTTATGCCAATATGATATCACTATGTAGGAACCAGAGCTCCTTTTGATCATCCTCCATGTGGCTAGTGAGAAACTTTAAAGACAAAGTTTAGTGAGTCCTAAATTTCGAGGGAACTATCTATTTTTCTCTTACTATTTTAATACTTCCTTATTTTGAACACTTGATGTCATGAGGGTGAGCCCAGAAAATGTCTTGGCCCCTGCTCCAGTCTAAGTTAGAGAAGTATGTAGGATATGATGATGTATTTATGCTATGAGCTTGACTCTTTATGCCTTGATTATATTCAAACATTTCCCTTAGTCCCGCTTCTCTATTTATTCAAATCTCTTGTGATTGTTGTTTATTTTGCTTCCACGACCAAGGATATGTGAATGATATGTCAAGAGGCTTGTTTGGGTTGTCTTCGGACTTCCCATTCACCGTGTCACATCTAGGCACTAGGCTTGGGTCGTAACAAGCTTGGTATCAAAGTACTAGA
Organism: Solanum clarkiae; assembly: GCA_011800125.2. Taxonomy (NCBI): domain Eukaryota; kingdom Viridiplantae; phylum Streptophyta; class Magnoliopsida; order Solanales; family Solanaceae; genus Solanum; species Solanum clarkiae. The sequence continues at coordinate 7,248 of JAABOM020056519.1, read as the reverse complement.
TTGTTGATGGTCCTCGAAATCCAACACGCTACGTCGATTAGTCTTATTCATGGTTGTGAAGCATGGCACAACTATGAGTAAGTGGCTATAAGGAATTTTAGTAACAGTAGGGGCCCATCAGCCCAATCTTTGAAAAGAGAAGAAAGATATGGAGCTTGCTTGGGTTTCCCTTCTTCATGATCTATGTCATACTTTAAAGTTAAGATAAGGCTTTTTCCTCTAAGAAATGCTCTTTGTTATTCCAGATCATGCCCATTCCAAGGGGAAGACTAAGGAGAGCCCGTTCACTCGAGGAGCAACCGTCCCCTCCCGCTCCTCAAGAAGGAGGGTGGCCCAAGATGAGTTTAGAGATACTATTACTATATTGTCCCATGCCATGACCAACCAATTGAACCAAGTGACCCAAGCTCCTCATGCTCCTACTCTGGCCTCAAGGGTTAGGGACTTCACTAGAATGAACCCTCTAGAGTTCCATGAGTCCAAGACGGATGAGGATCCTCAAGGGTTCATCGATGAGGTGTATAAGGTGTCTTCCATCATGAGGGTCAATTCAAAGGAAAAAGAGGAGTTGGCAGCCGACCATCTCAAAGGGGTGGCTCAAATTTGGTTCACTCAATGGAAGATGGAGAAGGGGAATGATAATGTTATCCCTTGGGAAGAGTTCAAAGTCACATTTCACAACTGTTTCTTTCCTATCGAGTTCAGAGAGGCTAAGATGATGAATTTTATGAATCTTCATCAAGGGTCTATGAATGTGAGGGAGTATTCTCACAAGTTCAACAAGCTCTCCAAGTATGCTCCACAATTGGCTGCCAAACCTAGATCAAGGACGAATAAGTTTATGTCAGGTGTGTATGACTTGGTTAATGAGGAGTGTCTTACTTCCATGCTAATAGGGAATATAAACTCATCTTGGCTCATGACACATGCCAAACAACAAGAGGGGGAGAAGCTTAGAAAGAAAAGAAGTGGTGAGTCCAAGAGAGCTCTATTTGAATGTAGGTTCCAAGTCTCTAAGGGTGGCCGACAAGTTCCAAGGCAAGGGTCATCCAATGTTTCTAATAAAAGGTTTGCCAATGATAGAGTGCCTAACCCAGATTCCAAGGTACAAGGAGGAATGACAAATCCTAGGTGCCCAAGGTGTGAAAGAAATCATAGGTGTCGTGTTTAAGAAATTCTAATGCATACTTTAGTTGTGGTGAAGTTGGCCACAGGGTTGTTGATTGTCCTCATGCTCAAACCAAAGGTAGAGATGGTCGTCCTCAGGGCCAAGGTTCTAATGCGGGTCTAAGAGGAAGAGGAGGTCATCAAGGGGGTGCTCCAAGGCAAAATAGTTTTTATGCTCTTTAAGGGAGACAAGGAGTTAATAAAGTGCCTAATGTCATCACCAATATGTTAAAGGTTTTAAATTTTGATGTGTATGCATTGATAGACTCGGGTGCTACTCTTTCTTTTATTACTCCTTTTGTTGCAAAAAGATTCATGTGTTGACAATGGTGAGTCCATTGTTACTAAAAGAGTCTATAGAAATTTTTCCATGTTCATATTGCATAAAGTATTGCCTTATGGTTTTGTTGAATTAGATATGGTGGATTTTGATGTCATTCTTGGGATGGATTGGTTGCATTCTTATTATTCTTCTATTTACTATAGAACCCATAGGGTGAAATTCCAATTTCCTAATGAGCCCGTGGGAAAGTTGTAATGTGGTAGTAAAGAGTAGAATCATTTCATCTTGTGAGTGTTAGGGATGTGGAGTCTAAAGTCTTTCCTATTGTGTCAGTTCTGGTAGTTAATGAGTTTCTTGATGTCTTTCTCGATAAGCTTCCCAGTGTTCCTCCCAAAAGGGAAATAGACTTTGGTATAGACCTCCTTCCTAATACACAACCCATTTTTATTCCCCCTTATCGTATGGCCCCAAATAAATTGAAGGAGTTGAAGGATCAATTAAAAGATATGTTGGAAAAGGGTTTCATGAGTCCTAGCAAGTCACCTTGGGGTGCACCGATGTTATTTGTGAATAACAAAGATGGTTCCCTTAGAATGTGAATTGATTATCGGTAACTTAATAGAGTTACTATAAAGAAAAAGTATCCTCTACCAAGGATTGATGACCTTTTTGATCAACTTCAAGGGTCTAGTCACTTTTCTAAAATTGATCTTTGATGCGGTTACCACCAAGTGAAAGTAAGGGAGTGTGACATTCCCTAAATAATTTTTCGGACTAGGTATAGGCATTTTGAATTTGTGGTTATGTCTTTTGGATTGACCAATTCACCAGCTATATTTATGTATCTCATGAATAAGTTCTTTAAACCCTACCTTGATATGTTATGTGGTGGTCTTTATTGATGATATCTTGATTTATTCCCATTGTGAGGAATAGATGTGAATCACTTGAGGGTGGTTTTGTAAATCTACAGGGATGAGAAGTTGTATGCTAAATATGAAAAATGTGAGTTTTTGTTGAAAGAGGTTGTATTTTTGGGGCATGTAGTATCAGGTTATGGCATTGAGGTGGATCCTAAGAAGATAGAGGTAATCCAAAATTGGCCTTGACCTTTGACTCCATTGGATATTGGGAGTTTCCTAGGTTTAGCGGGTTATTACTGGAGATATGTAAATGGTTTCTCTTTTATTGCTTCCCCTACAACTAAGTTGACCCAAAAGAAGGAAAAGTTTGTTTGGACCGATGAATGTGAAAAGAGCTTTCAAACCCTTGAAATATAAGCTTGTCTCCATTCCTATTTTGGCCCTACCAGAAAGGTTAGAGGAGTTTGTGATTTATTGTGATGCTTCATTAATTGGTTTGGGGTGTGTGTTGATACAAAATGGCAAGGTTATCGTATATGCCTCTAGACAACTTAAAGTGCATAAGAAGAATTATCTCACCCATGATCTTGAATTGGTAGCTGTAGTGTTTTCTTTGAAAATTTAGCGTCATCATTTGTATGGGGTTCATGTTGATGTATCTAATGATCATAAGAGTCTCTAATATGTGTTTACCCAGAAAGATCTTAACTTGGGATAAATAAGGTGGTTAGAACTCCTTAAGAATAATGATATGAGTGTGCATTATCATCCCGGCAATGTTATTGTTGTGGCTAATGAACTAAGTATAATGTCCACAAGGATTTTAGCTCATCTTGATATTGGTGACAAGGAGGTGGCTAGAGAGGTTCACCGGTTGGCTAGGTTGGGGGTTAGGTTGAAGGAAGTTGAAAATGTGCTGTGGTGGTTGTTGATGGTTCTAAGTCTTCTTTCATTGAGGAGGAGAAGTCAAAACAAGACCTTGATTCCGCTTTGCTAGAGTTGAAAGCCTAGGTAAAAGATGGTAAAATCGAGGTTTTCTCCCAAGGGGGAGATGGTATCCTTAGGTACCAAGGTAGATTGTGTGTGCCTAACGTTGATGACTTGAAGAAGTTGATTTTAGATGAGGCTCATAGTTCATCCTACTCTATTCAACCCGATTCCACAAAGATGTATAGAGATTTGAGGGAGTTTTATTAGTGGGTTGGTAATTCGTATTCGGGTGTCACAATTGTCAACAAGTGAAAGCCAAACTTTAAAGGGCAGGTGGCCTAGCCTAAGACATAAGAATTCCTACTTGGAAGCGGGAAGAGATAAACATGGATCTTTTAGTTGGCTTGCCCAAGACTAGGAAAAACTTTGACTCTATTTGGGTTGCGGTTGATAGAATGACAAAGTCGGCTCATTTCCTACCAACTAAGACAGCTTATAGTGCCAAAGATTATGCCAAAATGTATACTAATGAGTTGGTTAGATTGCATGGGGAGCCCTTTTCTATCATTTTGAATCGTGATGCTCAATTCACTTCTCATTTTAGGCAATCTTTTCAAAGGGGTCTTGATACCAAGGTTAAGCTTAGCACGACCTTTCATCTTCAAACGGATGGCCAAGCCGAAAGGACTATCCAAACTCTTGAGGATATTCTTAGGACTTGTGTTCTGGAGTTCAAGGGTAGTTAGGATGAACATCTTCCACTAATTGAGTGTGCTTACAACAATAGTTATCATTCAAGTATTGGCATGGCTCCCTTTGAAGCCATAAGGGTAGATGTTGTAGATCCCCGATTGGGTGGTTTGATGTGTGGGAGATGGCTTTGTTAGGTCTGGATTCGGTTATGGAAGCTTTTGAGAAGGTAAGGTTGATAAAGGAAAGGTTGATGATGGCTCAAATTCTATTCCAATGTGAGAATAAGAGATCATGAATTTAAGGTTTGTTATTGGGTTTACTTGAAAGTCTCACCTATGAAGGGTGTAGTTCGATTTGGCAAAAAAGGTAAAATTGAGCCCAAGGTTTGTAGGGTCTTATAGAATTGTAAGGAAAGTTGGTAAGGTTGCATATGAATTGGAATTGCCTATAGAAATGAATATGGTTCATCTGGTCTTCGATGTGTCTATATTGAAGAGATGTGTTGGAGACCCAAGTACTTTAGTGGCCTTAGAGGTTGTGGGTGTTATAGAAGGTAACTTGACCTATGAAGAGATCCTGGTGTAGATCTTAGATAGATAAGTGAAGAGATTGAGAAACAAAGATGCAACTTCTATCAAGGTCTTTAGATGAATCAACAAGTTAAAAGTCCCAAATGGGAAGCTGAGGTGGATATGAAAAAGCAATACCCCAATCTCTTTCGCTCTACTCAAGATAAAGGTAATCACTTAAGTCTAATCAATGATCTCAAGTCTTAAGTTTTGGCCCCCATGTAATTTTTCACGCATTCATGTTCATGGTAAGAAGTTTATGGTAATATTGACATTCATGTTGATACTTTTTGAAAATGATGTTTAAATGTAATCGTTACATTAATGTCAGGCTGAAAACTTCGTGATTACTTCACTTATGCATGTTTCTTTGACATTCAGGGGATTAATATTCCCAAGGAGTTGATATTGAAACGCCCCAAAGTGTGCTTCGGAATGCTCATAATCATAATTTCCATATATCTCAAAATTCATACGTGATTTCGAAAATTCAACTTCATATTCTTGATCGGGGGAAAAAATTGAGTGGGAAATGGTTATAATCCGAATTTTAGAAGACCCGTAGTGAAAAAAATCTTTGCTAATTTTTCGAAAACAGTGGTTGTACACATTGGTTCCACAACGTGGACCCATCGCAGAGCAGTGTTAGTTTTTCATTGTTTTTCTATTTTGGTCAAAAGGCATCGGGTTCATGGCCTCATGCCCACTTACACGTGAAATCTCTTATACTTAGCCATTTTTCAACTCTATATCACTTAAAACCCTCTCTAAAACCTCTACAATACTTTATCAAAAATTCTCATCCAAATCCAAGGATTTCAAGCTTACTTTGGATCTCAAGAACTCAATACAAGATTCAAGTCTCCTACAAGTATACCTCAAGAAATTCCAAGTTTAAGCTATACGGATTTCATCTATTGGATTCTTTCACTCATGGAGTCCAACCTTTTTCTTTTTAATAAAATTGCATAATTTCAAGTTATATTAATTATGGGTATCTCATATTATGAATTTTGAATAAAATTTATGTTGGGGTCTTACCAAGTATTTTTGAGTATGAATGAATATCCATTTTAAGATTATATTATGAGATGATCTTTGTCTATTGAGATTATGCATGAATTGAGCTATGGAAGCTATGAACTACGATGAACTTTTGAGTTGGATTTCATGATACCCAAATTGGGGTTTTGCTACTACATTGGTGGGTTGATTTTACATTAATTTACTCGTCTTATTACACTCTTGAATTGCATGATTTTGAGCAAGAATTATGTGCCCATCAAGTGTTTGATGAAATGTCAAGTCAAGAATTCTCAAGTTATTTACATGTTTTACAAGTAAAGTGACTTCATGATGACTATGGGATTTCAAGAATGTATTAAGTTCATGAGATTATGTATGATTTTACAAGTACCAAGTAAAGCCCTACTTCAAAGATTTTATCTTTTGTGAGTCATTCATGTCAAAGCAAGGGTTCATGTATGATTGTTTACTCTCATATTCAAGTTAGGCTCACAACTAGAGGTCAAGCATGTTTCAGGAGCTACTCATGTCAAGTTTACATGTTTTATACAAGTTATACAAATTATAAGTATTTCAAGTATTCCATGGGAGTCGATTTAACACCGATTGAGGCTTAAGATAGGGGCTTGACTCAAGGGGACCTTATATAAAGTCTTTTGTCTCTAAACTATGTGTTACCATAGGATGATATTTTATACCCTTGCTATACTAGTGGATCCATTTAGTCATGTTATTATGTTAGGTTTACCTTGGCAAGTAGACCACACCTAGCTTGGGGGGGGGGGTGTCGTGCCCATCTACCTCACCAAGGGGGTGTTATGCCTTGGATTCCAAGTTGTAGCTACTTGGTCTATGTCAGTTACGGTCTCCTTCCACACATGTATTATGTCCTATGCAAGTTGAATGATTTATAAGCATGTTTTACTTCAAGCATTGATCATGCATGCCATATTGAGATTATACTTATTTATTGCCTATGATTATGCTTTTTGACTATATTGGCCTATGTATTGTTGCATTGCATCCTACATACTTAGTACATTCAAACATACTAACACATACTTTATGCCAACATGATATTACCATGTAGGAACCAGAGCTCCTCTTGATCATACTCTATGTGGCTAGTGAGATACTTTGAAGACAAGCTTTGGTGAGTCCTCAAGTTCGAGAACACTATCTATTTTTGTTTTGCTATTTTAAGACTTCCTTATGTTAAATACTTGATATCATGAGGGTGAGCTCGGAAAGTGACTTGGCCCCACTTCATACCAAGTTAGAGGTATATGTTGGATATGTGATGATGTATTTATGCTATGAGCTTGACTCTTATGGCTTGATTATATTCAAAGATTTCCCTTAGCCCCTCTTCCCTATTTATTCAAATCTCTTGTAATTATTTTTTATTCTGCTTCCGCGACCAAGGATGTGTGAATGATATATCAAGAGGCTTGTTTGGGTTGTCTTTGGACTTCTCATTCGCCATGTCACGTCTAGGCCTTAGGCTTGGGTCGTGATATAAGTATGTCATTTTGTTTATGCTCAAGTTAGTAATTTGTGACTCTATTGGAAGTTTGCTAATTAATATCCAAAGTTCAAACTATACAGTTGGTTATTAAAAGAATTTAATTTTAAATATTAAAATACACCACTCAATTGGTATTTTTTGTCACCCATGTAAAGATTTATTTGTAGTTGTTGTATTTTTACTCATACA
>JAABOM020056508.1:0-15297 GCA_011800125.2 Solanum clarkiae | reverse complement strand
GCAAAGTTTTGGAAGTCCTTCCAAAGGAGTTTAGGGACATAAGTGAATTTGAGTACAACTTTCCACCCTCAAACAGATGGTCAAGAAGAATGCACCATTCAGACACATGAAGATATGTTGCGAGCTTGTGCATTGGACTTTAAAGGTAGTTGGGTGGACCATTTGCCACTTATAATAGCTACCACGCGAGTATCAAGATGGCACCTTACGAATCTTTGTATGGGAGGAAACGTAGGTCGCCAATTGGATGGTTTGAAGTGGGTGAAACCACATTGCTTGGGCTAGATCTAGTACAATAAGCCATGAAAAAAGTTAAGGTAATACAATAGTGACTAGAAACAGCCCAAAGTCGTTACAAATCATATGCGAATGCTAGAAGGAGAGGAATGGAATTCTCAGTAGAGGATTGGGTATTTTTAAAGGTGTCTCTAATGAAAGGGGTTATGAGATTTGGTAAGAAAGGAAAACAGAGCCCACGTTACATAGGGCCATATCAGATTATTAAGAGGTTCAAGCAGATTGCATATGAACTAGAGCTACCCCAAGAGCTTTCAATGGTTCATCTAGTTTTTCATATCTCAATGCTTCGAAATGCATAGGTGACCCATACCATATCACTCCTATTAAAGACGTGCAGGTTACAGAAGATCTCATATATGAAGAGGTACCTATTGCTATTCTAGATCGTCAAGTTAAGAAGCTAAGGAATAAAGAAATAGCTTCAGTAAAAGTACTTTGGAGAAACCAACAAGCAGAAGAAATAACCTGGGAGGCTGACGACGCAATGAAATCAAAATACCCTTACTTATTTGAAGCTAAAGAGGAAGTCCAACATCCAGAATTGGGGCCATAATAGGTACGTGTGTTTGAACATTTATTACATTGAACTTGGTTAAGCTATCTAATTGTGCTAACATTCGAGGACGAATGTTCCTAAGGGAGGGGCAGGATGAACACCCCACATCTTACAATACTAGTACTATGTAAATGAATCATGATATGGTTTGGTTAAATTAGCGTCCATTTCTAAAAGTGCTCGAATCTCATGTTATAAGGCAATATGTGCGTCTAACGCTTAAGAGAGTCGAGTGTATACATGTTTTATGTCAAATTGAGGAGATAACGACCCTAAACAAAGTGAGATAATTGAGGTGCTTGTAGGAATTAATAATCTAGTAGGTGAGTCACCTTAGCTTAAATTGCTAGCTAAACGGAGACGAGGCCCGACGTCGAATTTGTCCAAGTCCGATTATGAATAAAGTCTGAGTTAAGGGTGTAACTTTAGCCCGTGTTTTACCATTGTAAATGGACTCTATTTTCAGCCCAAGATTAATAATAAAAGGGTCCAAGTACACCACAACCCACTTGACTAATTGGGCCCAAAACTAGGTAAGGAGAAAAGGGAGAAAGAGGCAGCCAAGGCACAACTAATTAGAACCCAATAAGGCCCAAGTCAAAGGGGCAAGGAGCTGCATCACCATCTTGGTAAAGTAAGGATAAAAATACCTTAGTAGGTCGGCCAAATTCCTCTTTTAAAAAGGGGTTTAATACAACTCCCATAAGTCATTTTTTCAACTTGAACAAAAAAAAATCAGATTTTTCTCCAAGTTTTCTCTCAACCCTTTCTTGACTTGGTAAAGCAGCCAAAGGAATCTTTTAGGGTTCTTAAGGAGGTCCTCAACCTTTAAGGTAAAGTTAAGTGATTATAGTTGTATTTTTAGTAAGGTTTCTTCATGAAAAACAAGAGACTATGTTGGCTAGGTATATGCTGAAAATTTTAGACAACATGTGTTCCAAGTTTGTTATATATTTTTCTTGTTTATTTAGAAGCTTTTCGCTTTTTGGTTGGATTGATTATGAAGGGAGGCTACTTTTATTAATGATTATTGATTCCTAAATGATGTATAAAGGCTGCTGCACCACTTTTATAGTCTGTAAAAGTGAGTTCTTATAGGATATCGCAATTGTGTTCTTAATACGAACTTGTGGGCTGTTGGATGGGAAGCTATTGCCTCACATCCTTAATGAATACTTTGGTACTGTTCTTAGACTATTTTAAGGCTGTTTTTATGTATAGAAATGTTGTGGACATTTTGGATAAAGTTGAAACAGGTTTGGAATTGTCGATGTTAAAATGTAGCAAAGGGACATAATGTTATGCCGCCTATTTGTATGTTCTGTAGAATTGTTATGTGTAGTGCTTCATGGGCTGTTGTAAGACTGTTATGGAACTAGAACAGGCTGCACATGATATGTATATGATAATGTGTATTTGAAAATATGATGAGAGGAGGAAAGGTTGAAAGAATACGCTCGGGTTTATAAATACCCGCTTGCTGCCCGTATGTTGTTTCTTTATGAGATTGGGCTGCCAAGATATATTTATTGGCTGATAATGCTAATTTTATCACCTACTATTTTATAGATAAATATTCATAGGAAGGAAAGGTTATCTCAAGGTAATAGCGAGGTCGTACACGAGGTATGTAAGGTTACTTGATTTCATATTATTTGGCATGAAACATAGATCCCTCCTTGGCACATAAAGGCACTTACCAACTCCGACGCAACTATTAACCGTGTCTCCACTTTTTCACATGTTCATATGGACCCATACATAGTCACCTTCAAATCTGCATACATACGTGGATACCAAGTTACATGGGTTCTTATTGCTAAATAAAGTTTACAAGTTGTTTTATCTCATACGCATTTCATTATTTATGTAACTTACTCCATTCATTATGGTGTTGTTTTTTGTGATTATTTAAATATCATATGTTGTGTCTACAATCCTATAGCTCCAATATTATGACCACTAAAAGAATCATCTCAAAGGTAATTGAAAGATAAAGTAAAGTATATTGCTTATTGATGGGTAGTAACCTGAGAGGTGGAAGAATGACCTATCCAGGGTCGATCCTATCATGGGGGGTAGTCCAAATGGTTAAAGGAAAAGCCTATCCAGGGTCGATCTCGAAATAGATTTACCACTGATCAGCTGGTCATATGTATTACATGTTGTGCACAGATTATACAGTAAAGGTAAAGTAATAAAATGAACATAAAGTACATGATCCCACAGTATAACTAAAGGTGGTCTCTTATCCTATACAAGTGCATAGTTTCATTTGAGTTGTTACTTCATATGCAATATTTCCTGCCTTACATATTCAGTACATTATCTCGTACTAACGTCCCTTACGAAGGACCTACATTTCATGTTGCAGGTACAGGTGCTAGTAGATCTCCCCAGTAGGAGTACAGGATACCCAGCTGCTGTTACCAAGCTCGGGTTGCTTCGGAACTTTGTGTATCGAGAGCTTATATCTTGTTTGTATTGTATAGTTAGCCGAGGCGGGATCTATCCCGATCCTTATCAGATACTTTTCCTTATCTAGAGGTTTTGTAGATTATGTAAATTAAAGTGTGGTCATGTCTTGTACCTTAGACACCGTCGCCCTAACGGCCTAGCCATATACATTTCCTTTTGACTTGTTATTACTGTTTACTTTCTTAAAGGCATGTTGAACGTAGGAATCTCTTATAATATGTATAGAAAGCGCATAGATACAGGTCGGTTCTCCCTGGGCCTTATTGGCAACAGGTGCTAGTCCGCCCTAACGGGACTTGGGGCGTGACAATTTATTTCTTGATTTGTTATTTAGAGATAGAAGGCACCCCAAAATAGAAAATCTTAAGCAAAGTATAAAGAAATGATTCATAAAAATAATATTTATTTATTTTTTCACTAATTAGCAATACACAATAACATCTTGTTTTTTAAGTTTATACTATTGAACTGGGAAACACGTGCAACGCATGTGTTGAGAGATTAGTACTATACTTAAAGCCTGAATCCCCTTAAAAATGTTATTTGAACTTTTTGTCCTTCATTAAAATACTTCACTTTAGAAAATTGTCTTTTCATCATTTTTTTCAATTATTATATCATTATTTTAATAATATTAAATATTGACTATAATAAACATAATGTAAATTAAATTGAAAAAATTTTCTTGTTATAGTTAAATTTCTACGACTAGAATTTTTTTCACCTAAAATAAATTTGATCCAAAAAAAATAAATAGACATAAAACTTCCAAAATAATAAGCAAAAAAGGTTTAGAAAAAGGTCCAAAATAACAAAGACAAAAAAGTCCACAAAAATAAGGGGAAACTTTTTTAAAACGTCCCCCAAAAGGCCCAAAATATAGGGAAAATAAAAAACATAAGGAAAAAAAAAAAATCCTACTCCCACAATACAAAAAGAAAGTAGGGGGAAAAGAATTCCAAAAAAGGTCCCAAAAATAAGTCCCAAAAATAGGCAAAAGAAAACGCAAGAAATAAAAATCTAATCCCATCTTTTTGTTATATAAAATAGGTTTATTTAAAAGACTTTTATTCATAATCAAATAAATAGATAAAATATATGATTAAAAAAGTATTATAAAAATTAATAACTAAGTAGTTTTAAAATATATTGTAAAAAAATACATATTTTAAAAATTGAGGAATCCTAAACTTATTGTATTGAGTAGTTTTAAGTTTTCTTGTTCTTTTTAAAAAAGGACAACCTCATAAGAAAAAATCTTTAAAAAGTAGGAAAAAAACTACTTCAAAAAATTCTATAAAATAAGTTGATTTAAAATGACTTGTATTTCATAAATATAATCAAGAAAATAAATGATATTCTACCTAAAATAGGAAAACACATATATAAAAATAACCTATAAGTATATATAGGTCATAAAGTGAATTACTTTTTTTAAAAGTTGTATTTGACAGAAAAATTAAAAGAACAACCATATTTATTCTTCTTCATCTTTCTATGTTTTAACATCAATAATATATGCCTTTTTAATTTCTTTTTTATTTGCAGTATAAAGTGATTCTTGAAGTACAACATGTTTTAACTCGGAAAGCTGATAGTAAAGGATTAAAGGTGGGTTTTCTTTTGTTTTAATTTAGTTTCTTTAGAATATGTTCATCATAAATCTTATTATTTAATCACTAAAGTATATGCATTTACCTTTTATACAATTTTGTATAAAATTTTATGCAATTTATGTTATGAAGAAGGTGTTCAAATTCCTCATATTAAAGATAACATTGTGCAATTTTTTTCAATAAGTGTTTGATATTTGTATTGAAACTCAATTAAAAATTTGAATTTGTGGTGGAAAGTTTCATATTAAGAGTTAATCGGTCCCTAAAAAATGTGACTCGAGTGTGAAACGTTATATTATTGGACGCTCCAATAATATAACTGTCACATCCAGAGTATGCAACATACGGTGAACACCTGAAAAAAGAGCTTAAAATGTTGATTTTCAAAAGATTTAAGTATTGAATGGATAAAATCGAAAGTGTTGGGGTTGGGATAAAAATTTGGAATAAATACAGAACTCTTCCTGAACATTCCATCAAATTTAACCCTAGACTTACTAATAGAATATTCTGCCTCAGCACCTGAGCCAAACGACCTTGTACTGTACACTTTTGCATTGAAATTGAACGAAAGAATACTTGCACTTCGTGCTCCTCAATTTAATTCCATTAGCAATTGGACCGAAATTGCCCATACTATTCAATGAAAGGTTAAATACATGGTGATATCTTGAAAGAAGAAGAAATTTGAACGAGTAACAAAAGGACATTAAGGAAGAAATATAACGAGTAAAATGCCCTGAAAAAGAATAGAGGCACAAATAGAAAAAAAAAAATTGACGATCAGAAAAATAGAGAGGAAATCGAAAATGTTGTAGGAATAGTTGAAAAAAAAATTGTTACTAAAAGTTAAACTTAATTGTTATTACCTTTTAAGAAGGTCTCTCGCTTAACATAGACTAAATTTATTATTTTTTAAAATAATTTTTATTTTGATATTTAAGAATTTTAAATTAATTAAAACTAAAGATATTTGAAAATCTTAAATGTTTCCTTATTTGAATTATATTAAAATTCTTGACATTTAAAACTTTAAAATTAATTACAATTTTATTTAGTTACAACAATCTTATGAAAATGTCAATAAAGAGAAAAAAAATAGCCCCAAAAAATAGGCAAAAGAACGCAAGAAAAAGAATTATTACCAATTATTTTCTTATCAAAATAGGTTGGTTTAAAAAGATTTATATTGATAATCACATCATAAATACAAAAATATATAGTAAAAAGTATTATAAAAATTAATAATTAAATAGCCCTAAAATTAAATTATTGCATCAAACTAATAGTATTTATTTAACTTTATTTACATGAATATTGTACTTATTTAATGGCAAATACTATTTATATATAATTCTCAAATTGACACGGCACATACGTGCAAGACACGTCCTCTAAAATGTTTTATTTTATTTTTTTGGTAGCATCTGGATTCTGGATCTCATCCAAGTATGGCTTTTCAATAAAATTTGTTAGGTGTCAGAGCTTGACTTTAAGTATCCTAGGGAGTCTATGAAATTGTTTCTAGTAGAGTCTTGTTTATGGGTGTTTGTCGACCACACTTGATAAGCAGGAGACTATAGGACATTAGGAATTGTTTCCCTTCATTCATATTCTAAATCGTGCTATAGAGTTATGCTCTATGAAAGTTCTCTTCTAATTCATGCTTCGCGCGTCGCAGAGTTGTCAACATGCCTGACAAAAGAACCGTCAGAGGTAGAGGACATCCCCCCAGACAACATGTTAACCTACCTGAGCCTCAAGGACATGAGGAGCCTGCGGAACAAGCTATCCCTGTTGCGCAACACCCGCAAGATAAGGTCTCCAATGCTGAGCTTCGCCAGGCTATTCAAACTCTAGCCCAGGCTGTCACAACACCAGCTGTGAGACAAGGGGCGATTGACAGGATGCCCATGACACTTCTAGAGTTCGAGAATTCTTGAGGATAAATCCATTGAGTTCACAGGGTCTGCATCCATTGAAGATCTTGAAAACTATGTGGAGGAGCTCCAGAAAGTGTTCGAAGCGATGCATGTGGCTGGTGCTGACAGAGTGGAACTAGCTTCTTATCAACTAAAATGTGTGGCTAGATTGTTGTTCAACTAGTGGAAGAAGGGTAGAGAAGAGGATACCTCCATGCTGACTTGGGCTATGTTCGAGAAAGCCTTCTTAGGGAGCTTCTTCCTAAGGGAGCGAAGAGAGGCTAAGGTAAGAAAGTTCTTAAACTTGAAACAAGGCTCTATGACTGTGCAAGAGCATGGCGCTGAAGTTTAAACAACTGTCTCACTATGCTCCAGACATGGTTGCTGATATAAGGGGGAGGATGAGAATGTACGTTGATGGGTTGAATAGAGGGACGAAGAGAGATGGGAGGGGAGCAATGCTCGTGAGTGATATGGATATTGGGAGATTGATGACCTTTGTGCAACAAGCTGATGAGGAGAGGCAACATGATAAAGAGGAGTTCAGAAATAAGAAAGAAAAAATTATCTAGCCATGAGGTTGGAAAGAAGGGGGATGGAAACTGATTTCCAGCACCATCATTTGCTAGTGCACCTACACCTAGAGTCAGAAATGATCAGAGGTCCCAAAATGTTGAAGCTCGTGGATCTCAGTCACAAGCTAGTGTGGCTCAAAGTTCAGTGGGTAAGCCAGCATGTGGCAAGTATGGTAAATTGCACTTGGGAAGATGTCGTGAGGGGAGTAATGTATGCTACAAGTGTGGCGAAGCGGGTCAGTATCAGAGAGATTGTCCAAAGTGCTCTGACTAGGCTCAATCTACTGCACCACCCCCACCTACTAAAGGAAATCAGAGAGGCACTACTCAGGCGCAAGTGGGGTCGCAAATCCTTTGTATGCCATGGGTAGTAGACATGATCAGGAGAACTCCCCATATATTGTGATGGGTATGATTCAAGTCTTTTCTATTGATTGTTATGTGTTGATGGATACTGGTGCCATATTATCTTTTGTAAATCCTTATGTAGCCAGTAGATTTGATAGAAACCCTGAGAGTCTTCTTAAACCCTTTGATGTTTCTATTCCCGTGGGTGAGTCAATTCGGGCTGAGAGAGTCAATAGAGCTCGTGTAGTATCCATCCATCATTAGGGATACTGTCATTGATATGATTGAGTTAGATATGACTGATTTTGATTTGATCCTTTGTATTGATTGGCTCCACGTCTGTTATGCCTCCGTTGATATTAGAGCCCGAACCGTTAAGTTCTAATTTTTGAATGAACTGGTTCTAGAGTGGAAGAGTGATTCTGTAGAACCTAACAGAAATTTTATCTCATATATTAAAGCTAGAAAGATGATTGCTAAGGGTTATATCTACCACCTTGTGAGAGTTAAATCAGATGATGTTGAGTCTCCTACTCTTGAGCTAGTCCCGATTGTGAATGGGTTTCCTGAAATGTTTTCTGAGAATCTTCCCGGAGTTCCTCCTGATAGGGAGATTGACTTTGGGATTGATGTTCTTCCTGATACCCAGCCTATCTCAATTCCACCTTATAGGATGGCCCCCACTGAGTTGAAAGAAATGAAAGAACAATTGAAAGATTTGTTAGAGAAGGGCTTCATAAAGTTGAGTGTTTCTCCTTGGGTGCCCCTATCCTATTCGTGCGAAAGAAAGATGGATTTCTTAGAATGTACATTGACTATAGGTAACTGATCAAGGTCACCGTAAAGAATAAGTATCCTCTCCAAAGGATAGACGATGTGTTTGACCAACTTCAGGCTGCCTTTTGTTTCTCCAAGATAGACCTTAGATCTAGCTACCATCAGTTGAAAGTGAGGGAATATGACATTCCAAAGATAGCCTTTAGGACAAGATATGACCATTTTGAGCTCTTGGTCATGTCCTTTGGGTTGACGAATGCACCTGCAACCTTCATGGATTTGATGAATAGGGTATTCAAATAGTACCTTGATATGTTTGTGATTATTTCATCGATGATATTTTGGTGTATTCAAGAGATAAATAGGATCATGCAAATCACCTGAGAATCGTCCTCCAAACACTTAAGGACCATGAGTTGTATGCAAAATTCTCAAAATGTAATTCTGGCTTAAGAATATGGCTTTCCTAGGTCATATTATCTCCGGTGATGGTATTCGAGTAGATGCTCAAAAGATTGAAGCAGTTAAGAACTAGCCCAGACCGACCTCTCCAACCAACATAAGAAGTTTCTTAGGGTTAGCAGGCTAATACCATAGATTTGTTGTAGGATTTTCTTCCTTATCCACACCATTGACCAAATTGACTCAGAAAAAGGTCAAGTTTCAGTGGTTCGATGAATGTGAGAAAACTTTCCAAGAGTTGAAGGCCAGACTGACTACTGCACCAGTTCTAATCTTGCTCGATGGAATAGAGGACTTTGTGATCTATTGTGATGCTTCAAGAGTTAGATTAAGATGTGTGCTGATACAGAGAGAGAAAGTGATAGCCTATGCTTCCAGACTACTTAAGATCTATGAGAGCCGACCTATGATCTTGAGTCGGTAGCGGTGGTATTTGCACTTAAAATTTGATGCCACTACTTATATGGAGTGCATGTGGATGTGTTCACAGACCAAAACAGCTTGCAACATTCTTTGGTCAAAAAGAGCTCAACTTGCGATAGAGGAGATGGTTGGAGTTGCTCAAGGATTACGACATGAGCATTCTCTACCATCTAGGTAAAGCTAACATTGTTGCTGACACACTTAACAGGTTGTCACTGGGTAGCACAACCCATATTGAGGAAGGAAAGGAGGAACTAGATAAAGAAATGTATCGATCGGGAGTTCAGCTTGAGGAGAATGATAAGGGAGGAGTTAATGTTCAAAATGGGTCTACCTTGTTTTTGGTGGAAGAGGTGAAGGAGAAGCAAGATTGAGATCCTATCATACTCCAATTGAAGGAGGTTGTCCACAAATAGAAAGTGATGCTCTTCCCTAAACGGGGAGATGGGGTGTTGAGATACCAGAGTAGATTGTACGGTCCAGATGTTGATGGTATTAGAGATAGGACCATGGCTAAAGCTCATAACATTAAATATTCCATTCATCCTAGCTCTACCAAGATGTACCATGACTTAAGAGAAGTCTATTGGTGGAGTGGAATGAAGAGGGATATTGCTGAATTTGTTTCATAGTACCCTAATTGTCAGCAAGTGAAAGTTGAGCATCAATGGTCATGTGGATTGGCTCAGAACTTTGAGATTCTGAAATAGAAGTGGGAGATAATCAATATGGACTTTATTACCAGTCTAGCGAGGTCTCAAAA
This sequence comes from Solanum clarkiae, assembly GCA_011800125.2. NCBI lineage: Eukaryota > Viridiplantae > Streptophyta > Magnoliopsida > Solanales > Solanaceae > Solanum > Solanum clarkiae. The sequence continues at coordinate 5,077 of JAABOM020056508.1, read as the reverse complement.
ACAACATGATTAGATATGGGTAATTGTGGATAGGATGACCGAATCGGCTCACTTCTTAGCAATTAAGACAACCAATACTATAGAGGAGTATGAAAAGTTTATACATCCAAGAGATTATGAGGTTGCGTGGAGTTCCCTTGTCCATTATATCGAACAGAAGAGATCAATTCACCTCCTAATTTTAGAGATTGTTCCAGAAAGGATTAGGTACCAAAGTAAATTTTGAGCACAACTTTTCATCCATAGACAAATAGTCAGGCAAAGCATACAATTTAGATGTTAGAGGATATGTTTAGAGCCTGTGTTCTTGATTTCATGGAAAATTGGGATGATCACCTACCATTGATTGAATTTGAATATAACAATAGTTATCATGCAAGCATTCAAATGGTTCCTTACGAAGCTTTGTACGGGAGGAGATATAGATCACTAATTAGGTGGTTCGAGGTTGGAGAAGTAGAGTTGATCGAGCCTGATCTTATCCACTAACTGATGGAGAAGGTTAAGGTCATTAAGGAAATATTGAAGACTGCATAGAGTCACCAGATATCCTACACCGATGTGAGAAGGAGAGATTTGGAGTTTGAGGTAAATAAGTGGGTATATTTGTAAGTGTCACCTATGAAAGGTGTCATGAGATTTGGGAAGAAGGGTAAATTGAGTCCACACTATATTGGGCCTTATCAAATTGTGAAGAGGATTGGAAAGGTTGCCTGTGAATTAGAGTTGCCCTTGAGTTTAATGAAATCCATCTTGTGTTCCACGTGTCGATATTGAAGAAATGTTTGGGAGATCCTAACTGTAGAGAGTATTGGAGTGAAGGATAGCTTAACCTATGAAGAAATTTCGATCTAAATCCTTGATCATTAGATTCACAAGTTGAGAACCAAAGAGATAGCATCAGTCAAAGTCCTGTGGAGAAATCAATTTGGTGAGGAAGCCATATGGGAACATGAGGAAGAGATGAAAGTAAATATCCACACCTATTCATACAAAATCATGAGAATGTTGAAGATAATTTTCTTACCCTTAACTAATTGGTTGTCTTTTTCTTGAGTTGATTGTCTATTCTTGAGTTTGAATAGAGTTGATTGATGATTGAGATAGAGTTGAGAGATTGATTAGTAGATGTGAATGTGAGATGAGTTTTGAGTCTATTCGTGCCTTGATATCCACCTTTACTCATCATTCGAGGATGAATGATCCCAAGTGAGAGATAATGTAACACCTGGTAAAATTATCGAAATACCCCTAAAATAGAGATGTGCGCGTAATGTGTCTTCCCATGCTCCATTTGTGAATCCGAGACTAGATATGCAAGCAACATGAAAAATTGAGTGGGAAAATGGTCTCGTTCAGATTTTAGAGCAATCAGATTGAAAAATAATTTTTTCATCTGAGATGAAAAATAGTGGTTGTGCGCGCCCAAGGCGCGACACACCTGCGATGCGGACATGCTTTATTTTTTTTTAATTTCTTTCGACAGGAATTGAAAACTCGTTAGAAAATTTTTTAGGGAAAATATATAAGTCCACGCCGCATCCACGTCGCGGACTGGGCATTTTTTAAGTGAACTTTTTATTTATTTGAGGGGCATTCCGTTCAATTCTTAAGCCCTCCTAAACTCAAGACATGATTGAATTAGGTCGTTATGATGAGTAAATAGGGTCTTAAACCCCAATCTGAGTCCTTTTCTAAATACTTGAAAGACTAGGGCTTGAAAGAGGATAAGAGGGAAGCAGTAGATTGAAGAATTCAAAGGCGATTCTTGGAGTTGATTGTTGATAACTTCATCTGTGGTATGTAAGGCTAAATTAAAAGCATGAGATTGTTCTCTCACGTGCCCCATAGGTGGTCATAGAAGATTTGAAGGTCTAATCAGTGTAAATACATGATTCTTGATGGATTTTCTTACAAATTATACTTATTACATGTATTTTCTTATGTTGATGATCATCATAAACTTATCTTTCTTGAATTGAATATTCTTCATGAGATATTGTGTAACCCTATATGTTAATTATTAAAATCATGCATGAAAGAAGATAGAGATTGAGTCTAGAGCCTTGATTGAGAATGGTGATAGAGGTTGTGAATATGAGAGTGATGATAGATTGATAGTGTTTGATAGTCCATGAGTCTTCCCAAATGAACTCTAATAAATTATCTATTCGATCATTCTCTAATGATTCTTTTAAGCCTTGAGCTAATGATTGAGATGTTGATGGATGAGCTGATTAGAGTCTTTGCGAGACTGATTGAATGATAGTTCCTCTACAAAGTTGATTTGAGATGAGACGTTTGAGATAGTTTGATTGGATGAATTGTTTTATGAGCATTGAGTCATGGGAGGAGTATCGAGTACCGAAAGAGTAAGAGTTAATCCAACTCGTACTCGTCAAACTATGTAGTCAAGCGTAGGTGAGGATTAGGACCATCACATCATATTATATTGAGGTTCCCTCTGATTAGAAGTCCCTGAAATTAATAGAGGACTTATAGATTGTTGTCTCCATTTGGACTTGTCCATTATAGTTTTGATTTGTTCCCTACCTAGCAAGTATGGAATGGCTGCGGCAAAATCAACGAGATTGTTGTACAATCATTGACTCATAAGTGATTGTTGTCAGATAAGAAAAAATCCCAGAAAGTTCCCAAACTGAGAACTCTGAGTTGAGATGAGATGAGATGATTCTGACTTGATTGATGAGGTTTGGTGGGTTGATGGGCCACTTTTCTACTCTTTATTCTTGCTTTAGATAGACATTTGACATGTTGATTGATTTCTATATTGAGTTGATTGTTGTTTCATATTATTCTACTTGTTTCAGTTTCATTAAGCTATTTACATACCGCACATTCCATGTACTAATGCCACTCAGTGCTACATCATTTTATGATGTAGATACAGGGACTAGAGATCATCAATAGGTGCATCATTGAGGATCTTGGATATTCAGCTGATTGGTGAGCCTCCCCTACTTCGAAGGATTCATATGCTATTTTCATCTTGCTTTAGAGTTAGACATTATTAGCTCATTTTTGATTGAGGCAGCAATGAGTTTGTCATTGGCACCACCTGATAATGATAGAGGCTTCATAGACTAGAGTCAGATGTTGATTGTTAAGATTGTGAGCTAGTTCTTTCTACTAGTCTTTCATTTATATTATTATTTGAGATTTGATAGATGTGTCCATTTATATTCTTTATGTCGTCCTCTGATTAGTAAGTTTATTGATTGAATGATTGTGATGAGGCCAAGTGGTTCGCTTGGGGACTAAAAATAGTCTCTGGGTGCTGGCTACATCTTGGGTCCCCTCTGGGACGTGACAAAATCCACCTTAGGAGCTCTACCCCTAAATGAGTCCTATAGAGTACGACTCAAATTTAGTCGAAGCTCCAATACAAACACCGGATGAGAAATATCTTTTGACAATTTATTTATTAAGTGTATTTCCTTCTTTTAATCAGAAGTACATTCAATTATTTTATCTATCGTTCCCGCCATAGAAATAGAAAAATGATGCATTCATAAAGTTGATGATATGAGATATTAATATTTACTATCATTATTTATAATTGTGTGCTCAATGATTTAAGTTACATAGGTAATAATTTATTTATTTTCCATGCACTTTTTATTAATCAACACGATACATACATGGAAAGCACATCCACTAAACTAGTATATTATTAAAAGCTTGAAGAATTTAAGACAAAAGTTAGATTACCATTTTACTCGTACATTAAATTAAAATGTTATAAATTAGTTAACAAATCAAAAATTAAATACTAAGTCATCGTATGAGTATATAAATTATTTGTTTCACTAACTCTATATTATATAAATATAATGACTCTCACTAATTATGTTCATAATGGAGTTTACTTCTATCTCTCATCCATGATCTCAAATGGGTTGATGTCATAATCATGACAACTCTTTGTGTTCCTCAATTCTAACTAACAAATAGTGATATTTGACATGATATTTTACACACGTAAAATAATTTTAAAAAATAATAAAATTCTTATGCTCTCTTGTCTTGTCTCTTTCTATTTGTTTTTGTGTAATACTTATATTTTTTGTTTGTTGCCATTGTATAGTATTCTAATATTTTGTTGTTGTTATTATTGAGAATTTATAGTGATTTGTTGCTTTGTTTTCAGCTGTTATTGTCTTGGATAAGTTTTATCAGAAGCATTGTTGTCATAACCCAAACTAAGACCTACACATAATACAACGATTAGGAACCCCAAGGAAACGCCAACCAAGTCTCCTAGCATATCAAGCAAAGATGAGTTAAGTATATAACAAGAATGCGAAAGTAACACAAAAAAAGTCTAACAATACCATCATATCATAGTAAGAGGTAGAAGACAAATATAGATTCTTTTACACATCTTTATATCAAAAGCCTCTAAAATATGAATGAGTTACTACAATAGGCCCTAGCCATATTGAAGTTTAAAATGGAACAAAAGTAAGTAGCTGACAATCAATAAGAAAGGATAATCATGAGCACATTCAAAAATTATAAGGACTCACCAACTTTAAGATTGGAATATGATACTAGCCATGAGAAGTAGAAGTGAGATTGTCAATGTGAAATTTCATGGAATACATAATCATGCATATACATAGTTTTAACATAATTCATACTTTCATAGCTTTGTAAAATAGGCATCATAACTTCATGAAATCATCTCATGTCATAGGAATAGTCTATCTAAATAACTTTCCGTATAGTGTAGATATATTCCCCATCTTAACGTCATTATTTCACAATTATTAGGGTCTTAAATCACCTTCATCATCATATCATCATCATTGTAACATCATTATCATTAAAGCATGTGTTTCATACTTAGAATCATAATTCATAAAATCATAGCTTTAACATAGGAGAGTTAGGGTCACATGTGGGTTCATAAGTAATTGAACTAAAATGAAGCAATTAAATGAAAATCATGGAGGAACCATGCAATTAAAATCAATTTGGATCATTAGTAAAGGAACCCACATCAATTCTACAAGCTCTAATAATCATATACTTAAAAAATCATATACCTTTA
>JAABOM020056478.1:0-15298 GCA_011800125.2 Solanum clarkiae | reverse complement strand
ACACATACTTTCAAGAGACATTAGTCGTTTCCAAAATCATTTCAATGTATTCTTAGGCTTAAAGGCCAAAACATAATTTCATTGTCAATATACTCATGCATAGGAATAGCCCATTCATATACAAAATGGTGCAAGCACCTAAAATGCTCAACGAGCCATATTTAATAGACATACATGTGATCAAATTCTTATCATAACCAATATCTTATCAAAATAATATCATAAAATATAATTGGACTTAACCCATAACATAATTCTCAAAATAGTCCAATATCATGAATACAAATGTTGTGAATGATATGAAAAAGGCATGGGTAATTAGGATTAGATCTAAAGTCAACAATATATTGTGAAATTAAAATAAATACACCATTAAGTCCATATTTAAATTCAACATAAGATCACCTATGCATAAACAAGTATTAAAAAGGACATGCATACTTATAATTTCATGGACCCAAAGTAAATCCTCATAAAATGATTTAAATCACCATAAAATCATCAAATAAACACTACCCATGCATAAATAAAATTTTAGGAATCATAATATTCAAAACCCCTATTTAAAGTAAGCTAGAAATCCATAAAATTGCTTGAAAATAGTTTGGGTCTCCTTGATTGGAAAGTAATCAAGGAAAAAACCCACATACCTTCACTAAGATGAAGAAACACCAAAGAATTTTGAATAGAAGTTGAGTCCCCAAGCTCCAATATTGAAATCTCCAAGGGTTCTTTAGGTGGAAAGCCTTTGAGAGTGTTTTGAGAGATTCAAATTATGAGGGATAGGTTTGAATATTTAAAATAGGTTTTAGGCATTTAGATTACCTTAGAATAGCTTAGGAATTCCCAAAAGACTAATAGAAATAACTGAATTTACGAAAACACCATTAATGAATCGGAGTAATAATTTACCGAAAGTCACTTGACTAGAGGGTGAACGGTCCATGTGGCATTACACAGTATGTTTATCTGCCCGTGAATCCACACTTAGATAAAATTCTGAAAATTGGAACTTGGCTCAAAACTTAGAAAAAAATTTCACTCCGGAAGCCTCACGGCCCGTGTCACACCACGCGGTTCGTTTGGCTATTCGTGGCACAAGACTTGGCTAAAAAGTGGTAGTCTCAGACTCAAGAGCAGTCCCATGAGTCATGAGATGTCTCACTGCCTGTTTACTTTCCTGTGTGGCAACACTGCACAGGAGGGTCTTACGAAAATAAGCATAACCTTTTCATCCGAATTCAAAATGAGGTGAAATCGAGTGCGTTGGAAAGCTAATTCAAAGGGCTTTAATTTGATAGATCTTGGGACACCCAGTTTCTTTTGTTCTAGGAGATAAGACCATTTAAATTTGACCCTTTTATCGCTACTTGTGTCAAACTTAACCAACAGAAATTTCTTTGAATTTGACTTGATGTATGGACCCATGATGGCCTTAATCTCCAAGCAAGTTGAATTGCATCCAAAGCCCATTCTTTTCCAACATTAGGAATGTCATATTTCTCCAACAATTTGTGCAATTGGGTTAATGCAAAAAATAAGAAATATTTTCAACTAACATTAAGAACTTCTAACCATGATATAGTTCCACATATCCTTGTGCATCTTTAACTTTTTCCAATTAAGTACATTAAGAGGACAAAATGTCCCATTCCTTGTCAATGCGCCAAGGAAGATACTCAACTCCTTTACCACTGCTTCTGTAGGACTAATAGGCTGGTGCAACTCATTTAGCACGATTAGTTTGCGCTCAGTACGTCCATGTACAACTGACATTTGTGTACCATATTTTTTTCTCTTATTTATGGAATGACCTACAATAATATGATCGAACGATTTTATAGTTACATAAAAATTTTGTTGAATAATAAGAACTTAAATTTTAAATACACTTGTCTTGCTCCTCAGATTGGCTATTATCACGAAGATTGGTAGAATCCTATACATGATCTTGTTGTATTTGTTCCTAAATTGCTTGCTATGCAGGAGTGGTGGGATGCGCCGACTCTTGTTGCACTTGTTCATGTCCTGCTTGTGTTGGGGGAGTAGTGGAGATTGTTTGTGCCACAGAAGAAGTAGAATTCATAGACACGTGTTGTATTTGAGATCCAACGCGAATGCAGTCTAAGTTCTGCTTGAACTTGTGATTAGTTTTATTTAACTTGAGCTTGAGAACATCTGGAATGCAGGTGGAATGCAGGTTGAGGTATACTTTTGTTGTTGACTTGATATCGTTTTGTTTCGCAAAGATACAAGTGATCCAGCTAGAATATACTTTTTGTTATTAATTTTCTTGATTTTTCTTGAACACTCTTCTTGACTAATATCTGTAGAAATGAAATAAGAATTAAACCTCATTTGAAATTATAAAGTGAAAAAATAGTTAACTCGTAGCAAGTAAACTATTAAAATATATGCACAAGACTCCAAATAGAATTAAATTTCATGATTTTGTTGTTCTATGCAATTTATACTTGCACTTAACCTATTTCGTATTATCAACAAACTTTTAAAATATAGGCAGAAGATACCAAATAGAATAAGCTAGGTAATGCTCAGGACTTCTCTAAAAAAAGAGGATTTGGTCTTGTCGAGCTCAGTAGTATCCAGTAGTCCTATTGTGTAATCGCTCAGAAAAAACTTTTTAGAATAGAGCCTCACATTCAGTGGCCTTTAGTTTCAAGTTCAACCTATTATTTTTTGTGGGAAGATCGGTTAGGGATAAGACATTTAGCTCAGCACAGAAATGATATAACCAGGTCCTACAATATCAGAGTTATTACTTTTACTCATCAGTTCCATTATCAAATTACTAGTATTGACAAGAGAATCTGGAAAATCAACAGTAATGGTAAATTCACTTGTTCCTCAGCATGGGACTTTAACAGGCAAAAAAGCGACAAAGCTTGCACCAACACACACATTTGGAATACATTGATCTCTTTCAAATGCTCATTTCTATTGTGGAGGGCTATAAGGGGAAAGCTTCCCACATTTTTGTTGTTGGACACCTTTTCATAAACACTTCCCACATCTTTGTTGGTTCTATTTCCCCTTAAGAGTCTGTTGATAAGATGGCGTACATGTAAAGGCAAGAATGATGCTCACAGATTGATTCTTCAGTCTATCTCTATTTTTGTGTGTTGGAACTATATGATACTCACAAATTTATTCTCAATCTGTGAAAACACTATCCATCTGTTATCTATAGCTTATCCATATATCAACTGGCCCTTTAACTGGAAAGAGCTAATCCTAATGGTTGAAGGTTGCTTAATGGTTAAGAGTTGCTTAATGGTCAAGTATAAAGAAATGTATATTCGATGAGTTTCTTGTGTGAATTTACTATTATCAAAACAAAAATAGAAGAAAACTCAGAATTTTACTAGTGAAGTTGTGATGCTCTTTAGTGATTCTCTGTCTTTCTTTAGTTAGATTTTAAAATCCTGCAAAAAAATGTAGAATTTTTATTAAAATTTCAAATGAAATGATTGATAAGATATGAACAAGCATGAATATAAAAATATCTGTAACAAAATATCCTCACTCACAAAATTGAAACTCAAAATGACAATGTGCATATATTTAATAGAACTTCAGAACATTCTTATCTAATCATCTTCCTCCATCCAATCTCAATCGGTACCAGCAAGTGCATCCTCCTCTTTCGATGTTTCCACAACTATATCTTTGGAATGTTGTTCATTATATGAATGATCAACAACATCAATGGCCACATCTTCTCTTAAGCATCTTAAGTCGCCCTCATTAAATCTAGCTGAAGAATCAATGTCATCAGTAGACTCCCTCCAAAATGTGTCTCCTATATTATGACAATTCTCCTCCTCAAGATCATACAAATCAACAAGCACTTTATTTCTTGCATAATAAACAACTTTTTCAATTAGATCCACGGCAATAAAAAAACTTGATAAACCTGTGATGCCAAAACAAAAGGATCATCTTTACAGCATAACTTGTTGAAGTATACCCGGGTCAACCCATACTCAGCAACTTCATTCTGAAACTAATCATATCTAAATAATACAACTAAAACAACCATAATTATCAATCTCTATGGTATCTTGAATAACACCATAATAAACAATCTCTTGATCGATGGGATTTTAGTCCCTAACACTCGCAAAACTATCAGTTGTTGCTGATAAAGTCACACCACTATTTTGGGTCTTAAGTGGAGCATAGCGACTTTTTGTATGAAAATGATATTCGTTAATAAAGTATGTGGTATATCTCTTGGCTACCACATTAGGCCCTTCGGATAACCATCTTATATGGTGAGGTATTTCAATATTTTGAACTTTCTCTTCAATCCAATTGCTAAATTCAAGACTGTGGTTCCTTGCTCTTGCCCATGCATTTGATCGAGTATGATTATCCACCAAAGTCTTATGTTCCCTATAATGATGCACATGAAAAAATTTAATTATTTGACATTTATAAATGAATAATACTTAAAATATATATAATTATTGTATAATTTATCTTACTCAATAAATTTTTCTACTTGGGCATCCCCCATATTGAAAAGGGCAATATCGATATGCCTCATAACGTAATTGTGAATCCATAAAAAAAGTATAATTTTTTTCTTCTCACTTCCAATTCGATGACCTATCTTTGGAAATATAGCTGAAGGATTCAAATCAGATTCCTCTTCCTCAATTTGATATCTACTTAATCTTGTCTTCAGACCATCATGTAAGTATCTCAAATAAAAAGTCAACCGCTCTCTACCTACATAACCTTCTATCATACAAGCTTCTGGAAAATATTGATTACGAACAAGCCCCTTCAACCTACATAGCTCTCTCTCAATGGAATACATACCACGAAGATTAGTCGGGGCCCCAAGTTTAATCTCATTCACTAAATGAACACTTAAATGTAATATTATATCAAAATAAAATGGATGAAAAATTATCTCAAGGTTGGATAATATTTCACCAATTTCATATTCAAGTTTTTCAAGATCTCTTTGCCTTATTACCTTACTACATATGGCTTTTAAGAAATTTTTCAACCTAATTAATGTCAATGCAACATTTTTAGTCATGACTTTCCTAACAGCAATCTGAAGTAGGTGATGCATCATAAAATGAGCATCATGACTCTTATACCCATATATCTTCATCTCCTTCACATGCACACTATTTGAAATATTTGAAGCACATCCTTTAGGTAATTCGGCCTTTTTTAAGACGCTGCAAAATAACTTTTTTTTGGGGGGATTCATACAGAAAGAAGATTAACCAAAACTTACATTTCCATCATCATCTTCTATTGGTTGTAGCTCCGTACGTATTCCCATTTCTTGTAAGTCATATCGAGAAGAAATATGATTCTTTGACTTTCCATCTATCTCCAATAAAGTTCCAAGCAAGCTATCACATATATTCTTCTCTATGTACATCACATCAAGATTATGCCTCAATTTGTTATGTTCCCAGTATGTCAATTTAAAAAGATAGATTTTTTTTTCATGGACCATTATTATCTCGTGACCTTTTTTTTTTTTTGCCCCTTTCCAAAAGTATTATTGAATCCATTAAGCTCTTCAAGCACTTTGATACCTGACAAAGAGTAGGTGCGGGTCTATGTTCCTCTTTACCATCAAATGACTTCTTATGTTTCCACAATGGATGATCATGAGGCAAAAATCTTCGATGATCTAAGTAATACATTTTATGACTATATTTTAGATATTGAGAGCATGTGTCATAATTACAAGTAGGATATGCCAATTTTTTCTTAATGCTCCATCTCGAAAGCATTGCTACTACAGGAAAGTCACTAATTGTCTACATTAAGGCTGCCTATATTTGAAATATTTTCTTGGTCACAGCGTCATATGTTTCTACCCCAGGTTCCCATAATTCCTTCAATTCTTCATTCAGTGGTTGTAGGTACACATCTATATCATTTCTCGGAGATGTTGGACCTGGAATAACCATAAATAACATAATGTATCTGGCTTCATGCAAATCCATAGTGATAAATTATAATTCATCAACATAACAGGCCACGTACTATGAGAAATACTCATGGTTCAAAATAGATTGAAATCGTCACTCGAGCTTCCCAACGGAATATTACGAGGATCATTAGAGAAGAGTGGGTCTAAACAGTCAAAACTCTTTCATACTTTTCCATCAGCAGGATGCCTTAAATTTTCATCATTGGGTCATTCATTAGCATGTCATCTCATTGTAACAGTAGTTTCATGACACATGAATAATATCTGAAGCCTAGGCTTTAAAGGAAAGTACCTTGAAACCTTTCCATGAATTTTAGAGCTTGTATTTATTGAGGCAACATTAACACACTTCCATCTAGAACACCCACAAATAGAGCAATTATCAACTTTTTCATTATCCTTCTAGAATAACATGCAATCATTAGGCCATGCATGTATTTTTTTCATAATGAAATATCTAATTTTTTCATCATATTTTTAGCATTATTGAAAGACTCTGGTATCTGTGCAAAGGAAAATGTCTCTTCTATCAATACTAGAAAGTATGAAAATGCTACATTGCTCAACCCATGCAAGGATTTAAACAAGGATAATCGAATGGTGAAACTCAATTTTGTGTAATTTTCACAATCCAGATATAAAAAAAAAATCTTTGCATCTTCCAATAGTCCTTCTCTTACTCTTTCTACATCTTTTAACTCCGCCATTATATTTATAAATGTATCATGAAGTAGTCCATCAATATCATCATACAAATTAGAATCTTCATCATTATTGATCTGCTGAGGTGTATTTCTCGAGGAATACCCTTCATTGTGAAAAATTCATTTAGTGTAACCAGCAACAAATCCATCAACAACTAAGTGGTCCTCGACCACATTTCTAAAATGCCAATAGCGATTCATGCAATTTTACAATGGCATAATATCTCATTTCCTTAAGAAACTCATTTAAATGCCTTATCAAAAAAATTGTTCACTCCATGAATATACTCATTGGTCCATCTTAAACAGTTCATCTAATTTTTATCTTTATTATCCATTAAAATCCTATGTAAAATAACTAAATCATCAAAAAGATTACAGATAATGAAAATAAGGTAGCAAATAAGATGGAGTTATCCTTTTTGAGTCAATTAATTCAAACTTCTCAAATAAAATGAGAAATAAATTATGGGAAGGGAATTTGGATAACCAAGTTTTAAAAAGTTATGACAAAATGGGAATAAGCATTAGTGGAAAATTCACCAGCTATACCTTTTGTTTTGAGGGATAACATATTCTAGTACTGAAGTCTTTAGTAGTTCTTTATTTTTGTACTTCCTATGTCAACACTGATTTAGTTCTTACATCTATTTGAATTTTATCATGATTTCAGGTTTAGGATATTCGTAGTAAAATGCAAATTCATATTTTATCTGGACATGACAATACTGTTTGTTCTGTTTTTAACAAGTTGATGGTAAAGATTCCTTCATACTTAGGTCTAATGTTAATTATCTGTTTATTACTTTAAGCATGAGGTGATGATACAACCCAAGACCAACAAGTGCAACAGTGAATCAATTGACTGACCAGATCGAGATATACCAATAACGCAGCCACGCAGTGAGCACATAGAGAAATAACTAAAGGAAGTAGCATAAATCAGAAGAGTGAACTTTAGACAACATTGAAAAATAGAATTCATCTAATGTTAACTATTTGTTTATTACTTAAAGCACGAGGTGATAACACAGCCCAAGACCAACAATACAATAGTGAATAGAGAAATAACTAAAGGAAGTAGCAAAAATCACAAGAGTGAGCTTTAGAAAACATTAGAAAATAGAACTCATCTAATGTTAACTATCTATTTATTACTTTAAGCACGGGGTGATAACACAACCCAAGACCAATAGGTACAACAGTGAATCAATTGACTAACCAGACTGAGATGTGATTTCAGACAAACTTGAAAAATACAATTCATCTAATGTTAACTATTTGTTTATTACTTTAAGCACAAGGTGATAACACAGCTTAAGACCAACAGATACAACAGTGAATCAGTTGACTGATTAGACTGAGAGAATACCAATAACGCAGACAAACAGTAAGCACATAGAGAAATAACTAAAGAAAGCAGCATAAATTACAAGAGTGAATTTCAGACAACATTAGAAAATAGAACTCATCTAATGTTAACTATTTATTTATACTTTAAGCACAAAGTGATAACATAGCCAATACCAACAGGTACAACTGTGAATCAGTTGACTGAATAGACTGAGAGAATACCAATAATGTAGCCATGCAGTGAGCACATAGTGAAATAACTAAAGGAAGTAGCAAAAATCACAAGAGTGAACTTCTGACAACCTTGAAAAATAGAACTCATCTAATGTTAACTATCTATTTATTACTTTAAGCACGAGTTGATAACACAACCCAACACCAACAGGTACAACAGTGAATCAACTGACTGACTAGACTGGGAGAATACTAATAACGTAGCCACACAGTGAGCACATAGAGAAATAACTAAAGAAAGTAGCACAAATCACAAGAGTAAACTTCAGAAAACATTTAAAAATAGAACTCAAAGCTCTACCACTGCAGGAACCAATCATACTCTGCTCTTCCACATCACAGATTCTCTTGGATACCTCAAGCTGATCCTAATGTAATTCTTTTTAAGAGTCTCAAATGGATGAAACTTATAAATTTAAAAATGACTTAACAACTTCGATATCACCAAATGTATTTTGCTTTTATAGTATTGTCTACGACACTACCCATTGTTTCCCTTAAAAGTGTATCTCTCATTATCTTTGTGTTGAAAAAAATAAAGAGATTAGAAAATGTGCCTAGGGCTGCAATTTATAAAATCGTAGGGCTGCAATTGAAAGATGGGACCTTAGATATGGTAATTTAGATTTTTTTTAGTTGGATTGTATGCTCTGTTTTTTTTTATAATGGTTTTAGATTCTAACTTCTTACAATTATTAATTTTTCTTGTTTGGCAGGTAAGACAATGGCAACTCTCAAGAAATACAAGAAATTTATTCGAGCTATGGCACAACATCCTTCAGAGTATGTTTACATAACAGATGTTGTTATTTTTATGATTTCTTAGATTCTCTTTGGAGTATACTACTGATTATTATTTTCATTCTTTTGCAGGGGTTGTTTTGCTTCTGCATTAGCAGACAACAATACATAAAAAATTCAACCTCCAAAAAGGAGAGTTTATATATAACATGCTGTAAATTTCATGACATGCCAATAAAACTTAATATCTACATCTTAATATCTTTTTCATCATACTCAATATCTTTTTTTCTTGGTAAATTAGAATCTAAAGTCATGTCAACATATGTATTCACTACTTATGGCAAATGAGAAACTGACCCACATATTAATTTCAAGACTTATGAGCTTGCTAACTTCAAAAATTATGTCAAACTTATTATCATATTTTCAATAACCTAAACAGAACACCTAAGTTTTGTTTTCGTTGATTGAGTTCGACGGTGACAAATAATTAGTGGGTTAAGTTTAAAGTTTTTCAAGAAGATGAAAGAAAAGATAACGATATGATGATTAATTACCCAACTAACATAAAGAAGAACAAATCTACAAGAGAAAAAGTAAAATATGTATAAAACAAGTAAAAATTTTACAAATAATTAGGGCAAAAACTAGATAGCATACTAGTAATTTTAGAGTCTAAGGAATTGGGTATCTGAAATTGGTGAAGAAACTAGAATTTTTTTGACTCTCTGATGAACAATTCTACACTGTCTAATGATTGAGCTGAAGATAATCTACACTGAAATCTCCAATTGAAAATCTTAATGAAACATTTCTCTAATTGAAAAACAAGGAGACTATCTGAACAAAACCTAAATTAATACTAACTGAGCGGGACAAAAGATGAGATTATCTGAAACAAAGAAGAATTGGCCCTAGAAAGATGATCAGAGAAAAAAAATCTTTTAAAGATATATTCACTAAGTTGTGTATCAGTCCTAGGAATATTTTCTAGAAGATAAAAATATAGTGTTTTGTTTTTGTTAGAAATAAAAGATGGAGGGAGAGTATATTATAATTGGCGGTATAATGAAAATTGGGTGAAGATAAGGAGGGAATTGTATAATCGTAGTAATAGAAATAAACTTGTTGCCATAAATATCTATCACAACGGTTCTACAAAATCATTGTAATAAGCTCTCTACGACAATACTTATTTGAACAATTACAACGCTTGTTTGATAATGTGTGTTAATAAACCAATACACTTTATGCAACACATATAACGTTGCCATAGTAATTGTTGCCATAGTAACCATTGTCATAGAATTATATGGCAACGATTTTTGAACTGTTGCCATAGATATCGTTGCCATAGGCCTAATTTCCAGTAGTGCCTCCTTCGAATAATTTTTTTTATATATTAAATACCTATATAAATTTATATATATCACCTATTGCCTTCTTTCATAACTGTTTAGATGTAATAATTCGAATCGTCATTATTTTGGTGGGACAAAAATTTCATGAATTAAGTTATCTCAAACTGGCACCCTTCCATCATAACAGGGATAATCCTGCCATAGCGGGATCATTGAGTGAAGAAACTCCAAATGTGAATTTTTTTAATTTTTTTCTTGAAATCTCAAAATAGACGTGAGTCATTCCAGAAACCTTCAAAGGTTTCTCTAGGCTTGGGAAGAGGAAAAGAAGGGGTCTTAGTATTAAGAGGGCTAGAACTCCCAAATTTGAAGCCTGCCTCCATCGATTCACTATCTGAAAGTCAATAGCAAAGTTTTTGTCCTTCAGGACCAGCTTGGCTCCCAAGTATCTAGGTTTTTTCAATTAAATAGTTATAAACCTATTTTCTTACATAGTATAATATATTGATGGGAGCCAATCAGGCCTTCAGGTACGAAGTCCGGATGACTAAGTGTATTGTTATTGTTGTTAGGACAGGAGTACCTCATATGAATTATAATAAATCTGTAACTAACAGTGATAATTTAGTTCTTGATTTTCCTTGATACTTCATGTTGAGATGATTGATGGGTCTTATAAGGGTAAATCGAAAATAACCCATATATTGATAATCTCGTACAATGAACCTGTTAAATTACTTATATCTATAAGTGTGGCGATTGCATTGTAAGTAATAATTTATTTCTCTATTTGTGTTACATGTACTTGTTAACTACATTGATGGCATTCCTGACATATAGTTGAGGAGGGAAAGACGAAATGAACCTAATGAAATGGCTAAATGTAATAAATTACATATAGTAATTTTGTTACTTGATTGTGCAAGTGTGTGCATTTTTCGTTGTAATTGTCACTCTGATTATGACTACAATTGTGATAGTGATTATTAAATCTAGTACGATGCTGGAACATATTAAACTGAGTATCATATTGATATATATTAAACTGAATGTCATGTCAATTCACTAATATTAGATTGAATACCACACAGATACACATTGACTCAGGTGTCACGCCATTATATTAACTATTAGATCGGGTGTCCCGGCTTACTAATAATTTGAGCATGAATTCTATAGGAGAATCATTATTGATTGTTAAGTGTGAATGAATATGATCATTTGTGTGATGATGGAAGAGTTGATATAAAGGTAATTGATCATGCTCCTATATAATAATTGAAATACAAAAAAATTGAAAGTCGGTGTATTACTAATTTATGTATTATGATGGTGTCACCAATGTGGCTATATTGGTAATGCTCTACATCATTTTCTCCTTCTATTTTATTATTTTCTGTTATATTTCATATAATCAGATATAAAATTGCTAGTGATTAAGTAAAAGTTAGAAAATATGTTGTTAATTTGGGATTGATGACTTAAGGTCTGATTATGAAGTGTATTTATTGTGGTGCATGTTAATGAGAACTTGAAAAAAGAAATGAGTGTCTGTTATTGGGCAAGCCATCCTGGTAGGTTTAATATTGTTATGGTCAGGCTATCATAGCAGAACAAAGAGAGGCAACATAAAAAGTCTAACCCATCATGATCTTGCAATCTCGTAAGTAAGTTACTGAATAGTCCAAGGACAATTGTTGCTTTGAGATCCTGAGGAAATTTAATAGACTGATTAAATATATTTAGTGATGTTATACACTTGGGAACTCCTCTATGTAACATCTTGAAAATTTTTAAGTTAAGATCCAAACTTTTCTTTTATGCGTATAAGATCATACCGAGCGATCCTTGAATATATGTATTAAAGCCTATTCTATAATGGAATGATAGACTTAAGATGAGTTAAGGTTACAAAAATCCTTTAAAACTAGGTTGAGATGAAACCTTACTTTCCAATTGAGTTTCGATATGAAATTCTATGAAGTTAGATAATCCTATAACTTTAAAGTGATAAATGTATGTTAAGGTCCTTTCCTAAGTGTTTGAAGTGTATCGTATGTGGTTTGAGTTCATAAGGGACGCCCAAGGTCAAGACAAGTTCAAAATATTTCAATTGGCTAAGATTTGATGTGAATTCATACAAGGATCAACTTCAAATGATCATATATCACAACACATAATGATTTAGGTGACCCATAATATATCAAATTGAATATCTTTGAATTATATTTCCAACGCATCTAATTTTATCTTAATCAGACTTCGAATTAAAAAGTTATGACTATTTTAGTGAAACATATTTGGACTTTTAAATTCAACGATTCTCGAATTTGACCACCAAAATGTTTTGGAAAGGTTGAAAAAATATAAAAAAGGGTAATCATCCCATTTAGTGTACTGCCGAATGGTTCGGCGATGGACCCCTAGACTATCATTTTGGCCATCGAAACTCATCAAAAGATTATTTTTTTCAATTTTGATAATTATTTGACTTTTTCAAAAGGTTATTTTTGACATTTTACCCCTGATGAACTTCCCTAAGCCTATCATATAGCTTAATAACCTCTCATCAGTGCATAAATTCCTAAAAACATTAAAATCTCACATTCAAAGTTCTCCCAAATAGGAGGCTAGGGTTCTTCATCTTCAATTGCAAACCAAAGGTTTCTTCAAGAGATTTTTTCTCTTCCAGGAATGTAAGACTAAACTAAAGCATGAGATTATCCTTCCATATGTCCCATTAATGGTAATAGAGAAATTGTAAAAGTATTGAGTCTCCGTGCATGTTCTTTTGAAGGTTTTCTTGTAAATTATATATTCTATATAACTTTACATGCTTGATGATCATCATGAACTTGATTTACTTAAAAAAAAAAACTATTTTAATATAAGTTATTTTATAAACCTTAAATATTATTTAATAAATGAGTGCATGAATGAATCTACGGGTTGAGTCTAGAGCCTTGACAACATGATTGTGATTGTGATTGAGTATGATGATGTTAATAGAATTTGATGGTCTTGACAATCTTCATAATTGAACATAAATGATTGGTCTAACTTGATAGTCCTCTTAACGATTGTCTAAACCCTCTTGAAAGATGTGATTGAGAATTTATTAGATAGTTAATATAGGCTGAAAGGATCAATTGTGATAGAATTGATGGATTGATAAGAGTCTTTATGAATCTTCTTGATTGGATTGATTGAGATTGTATGTTTATGAGCATTGAGTCTTGGAAGGATTATCGAGTACCGAATTGAGTAAGAGTAAGTCTAACTCGAACAAAATAGCTACATTACCAATACATGAAAGGATTGAAACTATTAAGTTAGATGTTTCCTCGTGATAGGTCCCTGAAATAATAGATGACTCATTTGATTGGATCCGTACGGATTGATTTGTTCTTCTGAAGTTCAGAGTAAAAAGTTATTACCATTTTACTATGGACTGCCAGAGCGAAGTTAGTTTTATAGCCCTGAATTAGGGTCGTAGATTGAATTAAGAGCCCATAAATTTAGCTCATGGATTGACTCCTGTAAATCAAATTTTGGGTCCCAAACTCTATGAACTCAACTATGGGTCATAGAAGTTTTATGGTCCATAGTTTGGACCCATAAAATGAGTTTTACGACTTCAAAATTCATCCATATTCTACGGATGAGTTTTACGGCCCGTAAAAGCTTCTATAGATCATAGATAATCCCATAGATGACTTAGAAGTATTTTTAAGAAAGATTATTTTTGTCCTTTCTCATTCTTTCTGAACCTAAACTTGACAGTTTTGAACCTGATTAAATCCCGAAACGTTATCATTCTGCCTTATTACGCTCAAAAATATTTCCAAACTTAAAACAAGTTTTCAAGAGGAGAAAAATTAGGATTTTAAGAGAAGTTAGTGAGTTCTTCAAAGTTCTTCAAGAATCTAGTTAGTCCAGGTATGTAAAGCCCTTCCAAAATTCATCCTATGTTTTGTCCTAGCATCTTGGAATTTCTAATCTCCATCTTATATCAAATTAATTGGTAGAACAAGTTTTCTTTATGCTATTCTATTGAATAAAATCATGGCATTTAATGATTTGACTATTGAGTTGGTTTTCAAGTCAAAATGGTCATATTCAACTGTTGAACTAGTATGAACCCTAGATATTTCATAAAAAGCTCTCAAGTCTAAAGTATTGAATTGAGTCTGAGAAGGATTTAAAGGATCTATATTTACTAGTTGAGTGGTAAACCTATACTTTTGAGACTCATTGCATTAATAATTTCTTCAGTTAAAGAGAAGAGACATGTTTAAGAAAAGCTAAAGTAGGGTAAGTCCCGAAAATTTACACAAATATTACTGGGTGATATTACTTTTAAAGTTATGAGTACATAAGAAATGATTTTAGGAGTAGTATTGAGCAACGATTTCTATGAGTTTAGATAACTCCAACCCCATAAACGACATAGTCAGCTTAGTATAGGATTGTACCAAGTTTACAATTCCACATATATCACTGAGGTAGTCTAGTTTAGATGGATTCAACAGTACTTCGTCTCTTATCATGGCAAAGTATGGGATGACTCTGTCAATGTGGGCAAGACGTTGTATCATCACGAGACTCATAGTGATGGTTGTAGTAAAACTTGTTATTTTGTATATTGAGTGTATTATATCTTTATTAAAGTGTTTACATTTACTATGTTACATTATTTAATTGAGTTGAGCTATTTTTTTAGAGCCAAGCATTTTATGTATTATATTGTTTATATATTTAGTTATACTGTTAGACCCCGTAATTAGCTAAATGGAGGTCAATTGCTCATTCGAAAAAATTATTGTCATTGAGGTGTATTTTAAATTTTTCTAACTTATGGTGCGTGAGTATGGAATCAAGTGAATTTTGCGGGTAAAAATTTA
>JAABOM020056438.1:0-15298 GCA_011800125.2 Solanum clarkiae | reverse complement strand
CTTTATTAGTATAGTTTTAGTTATTACCAATCACTACAAATCCCCCTTTTTATTGAGAATAGAGTTATTTGATGCTTCAAATGATTGATGGTGAATTAATGCGGCAAAACCCCATATTCCCTTGGGATTTTTATTATATTTGGCAACAATCACTTTATCCTCAAAGCGAGAGGTACTATTTGAGCGTGACAAAAAATAATGGCACTATTGTTGGGGAATACATTGAGATTTTGACTTGATTTCACTAGTAGTTAATCCAAGTGTTGATTGCTTAATTCTCTTGTATTTTACTTTACTATTTTTTTTGTTGTTTAGTCTCTTTTGCAGGCTATACTAGGTGTATGCCCAACATAAGGAGCCAAGGTGGACCCTTAGCTCCAATTAATCTTGAGATCCAACATGTTGCAAGGAGAATGGCCCAAGCAAACGTGGATATTACAGTTGATGAAGCTATGGATCAACATGATGATGATGTAGGTAGAGAGGAGAATCTACCACCAAGAGAAAATAGGCCACACCATAAGGATTTCAATGAGAATACATATGGTTGGAATCAATATCGATTGAATCCTATGGCCATGGACATCACATGTGCTACACCACTACTGGTAGACACTAAGTTTCAGAACCGTGGTTTGTTTGCAGGTTTACATATTGAGGATCCTCACAGTCATCTTTATAATGTTGCATTTGTTTATAAAAGTGTGATAGGTACACAGAATCTTTCTATGGATGCTATTGGGTTACGTGTGTTCCCTCTATCTATTGCTAGTAATGTAGTAATATGGTTGTCAGAACTCCCACAGAGCTCAATCACTAGTTGGCAGAATTGCAAAGAGCCTTCTTAGAGCGATACTTTCCAAGGTCTAAAAAGCACAAACTTAAGGACTAAATGTTTGAGAATGGTTCCAGACTATAAGATTGTGGATGATGATTAGTGGAAATTTTCTATCGGGCTCTTGATGAGAATAGTCAAGCATGTACCGATACAATCGTGGGAGGCATGTTCTTAGATCAACCGTTCACAAGGATGGTGGAAAGGATGGAACAAGTAGTGAAGACCAATAGAGCATGGGGCCAAAGGGAGAGAGCTTCTACAAGGAGCTCTTGTGCAGTGAGTGTTAGTTTGGACCAAGCACAAATCAACGATTAGATCATGCAACAACTTGCTCAACTCCGGACTAGCGTGGACTTAGTGGTGAAGCAAACTCAAGAAAGTGTTCAATGTGATCATCCACCAACCTCCAAGAGCGCCCATCTATGGTGAGTCATATTATGATAAAGATGCTTGTTTTGTTAGAGATCAAGCATTTGGTTATCGGAACAATACCCAAGGGTCCAATCCGGACAATTGGCGCCAAGGTTCTGAAAATCAAGGTCAAAACTACCATAGATAACCGCGGTGGTTATTTTGAGAGAGATAGGATGCCAGAAGCCAAGTGGAGCCGAAGGCATGGGTATGGAAATGGTCCTTATGTGCCTCCTCATAATCGTGAAGCTGGTTCTAGCAATTCAAGGACCGAGGAAATGTTTGAAAAATTGTTAAAGAAAAGGGAGAACTAAGATGAGACTTTGATGGGAATGAAATCGGATATCTCAAGTATCAACCAAAAGATCGGATCCATTCGGTAGCTATCAAGCAAGTCGAACAATAATTTTGTCAAGTGTTCCTTCAATTGAATCAATGCCAAAAGAATACTTTGCTGAGCAACACGGTCCAAAACCCTAAGAATGAGGGACATTGTATGGAAATTACAACTAGGGGAGGTAAAAGTACTATTGACCCTTCCATGCCGGCCGAAGTAGAAAATGTGCATAAGAAAGAAAGAATGAGGAGGGGTGTAGTTGAGAGAGATAACGATGTGATGAATGGGATAGTTAAAAAGGGTGAACAACCGAGGATGTATAAGACTTTCCCAAGACTTCCACCCCCTTTTCCTCAAAAAATCAAGAAGAGGGAAGTGGAAAGCATGCTCGAGCACTTCCAATCAATACTTAAGAAACTATCGGAGAACATCCCTTTGATTGAAGCCTTAGAGAAGATGCCGAGTTATGCAAGGTACATGAAGGAACTGGTAATAAAGAGGATGGTGAGTCAAGCTCTTTCCCATGATCTTCAACATTGTAGTGCTATCACCACCAAGTCATTGGTCCAAAAGTGTGATGACCCAGGTGCTTTCATTATACCATACACTATCGGAGAGGTAAAATTTGCTAAAGCACTTTGTGATTTAGGTGCTTAACATCAACTTGATGTCGCTTGCCATCTTCAAGAAACTCGACTTGGGAACTCCTACTCCTACAAAAATGCAGTTACTAATGGCAGACAGAACTATTAAGAAACCTATGGGAGTACTTTATGATGTATTGATAAAGGTAGACAAATTTATATTTCTCATAGATTTTGTTATACTTGACTATAAGGTTGATTTTGCAGTTCCTATTATTTTTGGGAGGCCTTTCTTAGATACATGTCGCGCACTAGTTGATATGGAGAAAGGCCTACTCACATTCAGATTTGGGGAAGAAGAGGTCATGTTTCATGTTTGCCAACAAGAGAGGAAGAACTGTGATCTGAGGGTAGTTTCGGTGACTGGGACTGTTGATGATGATGATGAGTCAGAAGTACTTGTTGAGCTATGACTAGGAGTTGACACTTTGGAGGCAGTTTCAATGAACTTTGATGGTGATAGTGTCCTAGATTATGACGAGATAGCGAATGCTTTTGGGTTGTTTTTCATACTAAGCTAGAGTTAGATTTGAAGAACCAGGAGACGCCACCCACAAAACCCTCTATAGAGATCTCACCTGCATTGGAATTGAAAGCACTTCCATTGCATTTGAAGTATGCATTCTTAGGAGAGAACAATACATTACCAATCATCATAGCAGCGAACTTGAGTGAGGGGCAAGCAGATGCTCTTGTGACAATACTTAAGTAATTTAAAAGGGCTATTGAGTGGACTATTGCAGATATCATTGGTATTCCTCTGAGGATGCACTCACAAAATCCAGTTAGTTAAAGACTACAAGCCTAGCAACGAGCATCAAAGGCATCTGAACCCTCCTATGCAAGAGGTGGTTCGCATGGAAATCATCAAGTAGTTAGATGCAGGAGTCATCTACCCAATTGCTGACAGTGAATGGGTGAGTCCAGTAAAGTATTTTTCGAAAATAGGTATCACAGTGGTACCCAATGCTAAAAATGAATTGATTCCTATGAGGCCAGTCACCGGATGGAGGGTTTGTATAGACTACAGAAAGCTCAATGCCTCAACAAAGAAGGATCATTTTCCTATGCCATTCATGGATCAGATGCTCGATAGACTTGCGGAAAAAAGATGGTATTGTTTCCTTGATTGGTACTCTGCTATAATCCAATCATCATTGCTCCAGAAGATCAGGAGAAAACCACTTTCACATGCCCATATGGTTCATTCGCATTTAAAAGGATGCTATTTGGATTATGTAATTTCCCAGCTATAGTCGAAAGGTTCATGATGTCTGTTTTCTCGAATTTGGTGGAAAGCACTATTGAGGTATTCATGGATGACTTCAGTGTGGTTGGACACTCATTTGAGGATTGCTTGGCAAACTTGCATGATGTTTTGCAAAGATGTGGAAAGTCACTTGTTACTAAATTGGGAGAAATGCCACTTTATGTTTATAGAAGGTATTATGTTGGGACATAGAATCTCGGGTAAGGGCATTGAGGTTGACAAAGCTAATATTGAGGTAATTGAGAAGCTTTCACCACCAATCTCAGTAAAGGGTGTTACAAGTTTCTTGGGGCATGCAGGATTTTATAGACAGTTGATAAAAGATTTCTCCAAAATCTCACACCCATCATGCAAATTGTTGGAGAAGGATGCCAAGTTTGTGTTTGATGATGCATGCATGCCTTTGAAGAATTGAAAAAGAGGCTAATCTCAGCACCAATTATTGTAGCTCTTGATCGGTCCAGGCCATTTGAAATAATGTCTGATGCTAGCAGGGTTACATTAGGTGTGGTTTTGGGATAGTGCAAAGAGAAAGTCTTACATCCTATATACTATGCCAGAAAAGCCCTGAACACAGCTCAAAAGAATTACACTATCACAGAGCAAGAGTTGCTTACATTGGTCTTCGCATTTGAAAAGTTTCGCTCATATTTATTGGAGCTAAAGTGATAGTGTACACTAACCACTCAACATTTAAGTATTTGATGGAAGAAAAGGATGCAAATACAAGATTGATAAGAAAGGTACTTCTTCCACAAGAGTTCAACTTCGATGTTATTGGCAGAAAAGGGTCAGAGGATCAAGTTGTTGATCACCTACCTAGATTGGAGGATGGGGCAATGATGTAGTTTGATCATGGTCTTGAGATTAATGACTCCTTTCCTAATGAAAGAGTGTTGGTAATATCACACGATCTTATACCCTGATTTGTAGATTATGCAAATTATCTGGTGAGTGACATTCTACCTCCTAACTTGAGCACGCATCAAAGACGAAAATTTATGCATGATGTGAGGAAGTTCTTTTGGGATGACCCATACTTATTCTATGTGTGTTCTGATGGGATTATTCATCACTGTATCTCTGAGGTGGAGATGATGAGCATACTTGAAGCTTTTCACTCATCACTTGTGGGTGGGCAACATAGTGGGATTCGAACAGCACGTAAGATTTTTCAATGTGGGTATTATTGGCCAACAATCCACCAAGATGCTTACGATTATGCCAAAGCTTGTGATAAGTGCCAAAGAGAAGGTGGAGTCACACACAAACATGAGCTCCCTCTAAATCTTATTTTGGTGATTGAGTTGTTTGATGTTTAGGGGACAGATTTCATGGGACCATTCATTGACTCGCATGGGAACAAGTATATCTTGGTAGCTATGGATTGTATCTCCAAGTGGGTGGAGGCTGTGGATCTACCTACCAATGAAGGTAAAAGTGTCACACCATTCCTAAAAAAGAACATCTTTTCTAGATTTGGCACTCCTCGGGCTATCATCAGCAATGCAGGTTCTCACTTTTTCAACAGGGTCTTTAAAAGCACTCCTTGAAAATTATGGGGTAAAACACAGGGTGACAACACCCAATCACCCTCAAACAAGTGGTAACGTAGAGGTATCCAACAAGGAAATGAAGCAAATTTTAGCCAAAATGGTTAATGCAAATCTAACAGATTGGTCAAGAAAGCTTGATGATACATTATGGGCATACTGAACTGCATTCAAAACTCCTATTTGCATGTCGCCCTACAAACTTTTCTTAAGGAAGACATGTCATTTTCCAGTTGAGCTTGAACATAAGGTAATATGGGCCTTAAAGAACTTGAATCTTGATTGGTATGACGTTGCACAATCTAGGTTGACTCAACTTAATGAGCTTGATGAATTTTGTTTAAGGGCATATGAGAGCTCGGCATTGTATAAGCAACGAATGAAATTTCAACACTATCGTCGGATTGAATGTTGTCAATTTTCCCCAGGGGACTTGGTGCTGCTTTATAATTCCAGATTGAAGTTCTTCTCTAGAAAGCTCAAATCTAGATGGATAGGGCCCTTCCAAATAGCATGTGTCTTCAGTCATGGTGCCATTAAATTGGAGAAACAAGATGGAGGAACTTTTAAAGTAAATGGTTAAAGAGTCAAACTTTACATGGGAGACATGGAGGAGATCAAGACAGTGTAATAGTTGGACCTTGAAGAGATATAAAGAAGCACACCATCCATGTTATGCCACGACAATAAACCAGGCGCTACTTGAGAGGCAGCCCAAGGTATGACCTTATATGCTTATTTTGTTTTTGTTTTTGTACATTGTGGACAAAATACATGTTTTTTGAGGGGGTGTGGGTATTTATGGACTAGGGTGAAGTCTGAGTAGCCTAACTATCCTAGTTTTAATATCCCGAGGTTTTCTTGCTTGTGTTCTTTTTCCTCATCGATTTTTATTTTCATGTTGAACTGGCACGTTTTAGATGTTGTAGATAATTTTTGTGGTATATGGTGATTAAACTCTTAGCATGTGCATTATTTTGATGATTTATAAAATTTTTTTGAAAAAAAATTGGTACCCTTGAAATTTTATGTTGATGAGCGATTGTTTTGTGATCATGCATGTTTGAAAGGTTTGACAATGTTTGTTTTGACTAAGTGAAGGCAAGTTGATGGTTGAAGCATGATCTGTGACTCTATGCTGGCTATGTGTCTCGACCCAAGTCTAGGGCCTAAACGTGACACGGGAAATGGGGAACCTCAAGGAACCCCAAACAAGCGTCTTAACTTGTCATTACACATCATCGATCACGTAAGCATATAAAAGACATAAAAGAGTAAGAATAGGGGCAAAGAGACTAAGGGGAAAGCTTTCATAACATCATAATCAAGAGACAAAGAGTAAAAGCTCATATCATAGATACATAACATGTCCAACAAAAAACTCTACTACATAGATAAGAGTATGGGCTAAGATAAAGCAATTGGGCTCACCCTGATAGTCAAAATACAACATAAAGAAGAGTGTCTCAATACATAATAAGGTGAACATAGACTAAGGTCCCCAAAGTGGAGGATTCACCAACTAGAAACGTGGAAGAGAAGGATGATCAACTTGGGCTCCGGTTCCTACATAGTAATATCATGTAGGCAAGAATATGTGTTAGTACATTTGAATTTACTAAGTATGTAGGATGCGATGCAACAAGAGATAGGCATCATAATCAAAATGCATAACAATAGGCAATAGAGAACATATAAAATATGGCATGTATGATCAATGCTCAAGTAAAACATGCTTAAGTAACTCAAGCTCATATAGGATATCATATGTGTAGAAGAGACCAAGCTAGATTTCCAAAGTACAAACCCCTTGGTAGGTTAATGATGATATCACCCATCACCCTAGTGTGTGAGGTACAAACTCCTCATCTAGGTTAGCGATAATTGCACTTATCACCCTGGTGTGTGAGATACAAACCCCATATCTAGGTTAGTGACCATCTCACCTACCACCCTGGTGTTTGAGATACTAACCTCTAAACTAGGTTACCTGGGCTCTTAGTCCCCACGGATTGGGCATGGTCTAATACAACACTTTATGTAGAGTAATCATATGTATAAGCTCATTTATTCATCATATAGTCATTCATATCATATCTCATGATTTGGACCTTCAATTCCTCAAGAAACGATAATGGGACATTTCATCAAACATTGGCAGGTATGTAATGCTAGTATAAAACCATGCAACATAGAGGTGAAATCATGCAAGTAAACCCACTGTAAAATTGTCAATCAATACCTTGCAACACCCTCATCCAATATACATCAAAATGCCTCATCAAATCATACAATAGATCCAAGATTTATTGCTCAAAACATAGCAAAACAATCACAACTTTACATAGCTTTAACATAGTTCATAGACATATTCATTCTAGTAAATCCATTTGTAAAATCAACTTTAAATCATGCAAATTGAGTAAAAAAGGAGGTTAGGGCACTATGGGTGGAAGGACGCAATGGCTAAAACCCACATACCTTAGCTTTGGAGAAGCTCTTGATGAAGATTGAAAATGGAGACTTGAAGTTTGAAGGAAATCCTTAGATCCGTAAGAGGTTTTGAGACTTGAATTTAGTAGTGAAAAATATGGCTAAAAGTTTGAGTGAGTATTGGGGAATATTTAGGGTGATGTGAGGGTGATATATGGCTAAGTATAGGTAAAAAACACGTTTGGAAAAACTTAGGCCCAAGAGTTAAAAGTCTTAGACTGAACTAAAAATACAGTCCCAACCTGCGATGTAGAAACCTCACTGGAAATTGCACCATGGGATTTTGACTTTTGGTACGATTGCTCTAAAATCATGGTTAGACCCTTTTCCCTTTAATTTTGACCCCTTGGACAAGAATATAAAGTTGGATTTTTGAAATAACAAACAGATTTTTAGGTATACGGAATTTAAAATTCCGGGCACTTCCAAGGCACATTTTCGGGCATTTTTGGGGTCGTTTCAGTATGTATGCAATGTCATGTGCGTGTGAGCTAATTTTGTTATGTTCATGAATTGTGTACTGATTCAGAACTTGCCCTATTACTTTGAGTTGGACTAGAGATCGTATGGATTAGGAAGAGATCTTAGGCCCATATTCTTTCATTTAGTCCATTTTTTGCCTAAATAACCCACCAAAATGAAAGAATTTTTCCTTTGTTCCAAATGTTTGAGACTTACATGTACCTTTTCTTTCTTAATACCTAGCTAGACTAACTTTATCTAGTGAAATACCTTGATATTGGCCCTGGTCTATCCTTGAACATTATGAACCTTGATTGAGGCAAAAAGCCTAAGTTGAGGATGGCTACCAAAAATGGCCCTGGTTTGGGGATTGGATATTGTGTACTTCACCTCAGGCTAAAAGCCTAAGTTGAGGGTGGCCTATGTTGTGGTATAATATCAAAAATAAGGTGATGAGTTGGGAATAAAAGAAAGAATAGAAAGTCATATACCGGGTGAAAGAAAAAGAGGAAAAGATGCCTTAGTATGAGTTGAAAAAGTAAAACAAGTTTGAAAATAAGGCAAGAGCTAAAAAAACATGAAGAAAAAACACCCGAAAAGCTTGAAAATAAGGAGTAAGGGAGAACAAGTTAAGAATGATTGAGTTGTTAAGGTGAAAGTGTTGAAAAGCATAGTCCAAGATTGGCCTTTAGTCACTAATTGCCTAAAATACCACACTAAAGCCCCATGAACCTATATTACAAGCCTATGAAGTCCTAAAGTGATCCTAATCCAATCAGTCAACAGTCTGGGTTGTGAGTATATGGGCAAGCCTATGGTATTGGTTACCATGCATGTATCTCATTTGTGAGAGTGAGTATGCTTGCACAGTTCCATGAGTATATTTTGAAATCATATCAAGTGTTTAAAAGGGACTTCTTTTTTGTGAGGGTATTTACATTGCATAGTTAGCAATTGACTTCTTCAATGAATGTGGTTTGT
This sequence comes from Solanum clarkiae, assembly GCA_011800125.2. Classification (NCBI taxonomy): domain Eukaryota; kingdom Viridiplantae; phylum Streptophyta; class Magnoliopsida; order Solanales; family Solanaceae; genus Solanum; species Solanum clarkiae. The sequence goes on along the minus strand of JAABOM020056438.1, from coordinate 6,309 downwards.
TAATGCTCCTTAACTTGTCATAGTTAGATTATCAAATGAATCAATATGTTGTCGTTCGCTTGATAACTACATGATTATGTTTTGAAAATGTTGTTGTGGGTACCTGAGTGGAGAGTAAGGTATATGCCAGTAAGTTGATTGCTATGTATTGCTTATTATCAATCTAGATTGAGTTGTCGCTTGAGAACAAGCAATAATTCTAAGTTGAGGGTATTGATGCTATCAAAATACAACACATTTGGTGGCTAAAACAAGAGATTTTGGGTGTTTTCAATGTGACTTTTTATGATTTTTATGTGTTTTTTGTGTTTATTTTTGTAGAAAATATAGGTTGGACTGATTTTGCTAAAAGTCACAGATTTTATTGATTTTTGAAGATCTACGAGACCCACTATTTGTCGTAGCCCAAGTTATGAGTTGTACGGGATGATTTTAGCAATTAAACAGTTTCCAAAACCAAAATCTGAGAGTTTGAAGTTTAGTCATATAAGCTCAGGATACAGTTCGTAGTCCTCACTATGACTCGTAGAAGGGGGGCCTCGTAGCGATTAACAATGTTGATTAAAATTTGACCAAAAAATGCGAGAGTGGACTATGAGAAGGCACTACGAGTCGTATACCAGACTATGACTTGTAGAGGTGGATTAGCAGCGATGTCCAAAATACCAAGTGCTGACCACGAAAGACCAATTACGGCTCGTAGGTCACCCTATGAGCCATAGCTATGAGCCGTAGCAGCTGCTGATCAGATTTTCTAATTATTTTAAGAACCTTTTTGTAAATAGTATATGTTAGGGTTTTAGAAGGGTCTTCTACAGTGTTTGAGGAATTTTTCATACCTCTTGATACAATACTTAGATTATTGTAGGGTTTTAGAGTAGAAAATTGGGTTTTCACTTTGAGACTCAAATTGGGAGATTAGAATGACTTGGAATGTAATTTCATCATTCAAGCTTGTGAATCCAAATTCAAAGGTGGTTTTATTGTTCTTCATTCTACTTGGGTAATTTCTTAACTATGTTTGTTTCATTCATTGTTTGTTTTCTTCACCAAGTTATGAGTAACTAAACCTCCACAACTTGGGGTTATGGGAACCATGAGTAGCTAACTTAGAAAATCCAAATTATTTATACTTCTAGAATTGGGTATTTGCATGTTTTGTCCATTTTGCTTCATTTCTTGTTGTTTAAAGGTGGCCAACATTAAACCCCGACTAGTGTCATGATCCCGATCAAGGTAGTGATGAATAGGAAAAGAAAATAGGTGACATAATTCGATTGATGTTCTCATCTAATCAACCAAACCCAACAAAGGTGAGGTTGACTGGGACAATAGGTAACAATTAGTTTCGCACACTATGGTAGCCGGCCAAGCGCCATAGCTTCCATAGTGAAATTCGACCTTAACCTTTGCCCAAGGGTTGGAAGAATCTAAGTTACCGTCCTACCCTAGGGTTCTCCCAGTGGCCAGAAATGGCCTTGCCAAAATAATGGGCACCTTGAAATCAACCTTACAAGCAAGGATCACAAAATCCACATGAAAGATGAATTTATCAACTTTAACAAGCATGTCAAGATACATTCCCTCCAACTTTTTGATGGTTTGATCTTCCATGAGCAATCACATTCTTGTTGGGGTAGGAGTGCCAAGTCCAAACTTTTTGAATATATAGGCATTAGATTGATTCTAGCTCCTAGGTCACACAATGCTTTTCCAAACTCAACATTACTAATGGTGCAAGGGATGGTGAATGCACTGACGTCCGCTGATTTTTGAGCAAGGAATTTGGTCATGATCGCACTACATTGTTGATGTTCCTGTGAGAACACTTGACTTAAAGTGCATTTCTTTGCCATCAAATCCTTCAAATACTTGGCATACTCGGGCATCTTCTCCAAAGCTTCTAGAAGGGGAATGATGATGGATAGTTGCTTCAACATCGAGAGGAAATGTTTAAATTTACCCTCCTCTTCCTTTTTCTTAAGCCTTTGAGGGAAGGGAGGAAGAGGCTTTAGAATTGACTTCAATTTTTTGTGCTCCCTTTCCTCTTTTCTTTGTATCCTGGTAATCTCCAGACCTTCCTCCCTCAACCACAACTTCACTACCAAGAACCTTCTCATCATCATCATCATCCACAATTAATGATATAGGGAGATCTATGGTGCTTTGGCTACTCTGAGTCATGACTTCCTTGCAATGCCCTTCATTTTTAGGATTTTGAACCGTATTGCTTGGTAAGGTGCCCTTTTCGTGTTGGTTCAATTATGAAGAAACTTGCCCAAATTGTTGTTCTAGTTGCTTAATCGCTACCGAGTGAGACTCTATTTTTTGGTTAGTACGTGAAATATCCAATTTCATACCCTTCAAGGTCTCATCTTGGTGATTGACTCTTTTCCACAACTTGTCAAACATCTCTCAAGCCTAGAAGTTCTTGGCACGACATCACGGTTGTGGGGCGGCACATAAGGACCATTCCTATAACCATCTCTTCTACCCCATTTGGCATCCGACATCCTTTCTCTTTCATAGTAACCACCTCGGTTATCTTTATAAGCACCATCAAGGTTGTAGTTCCGACCTTGATTCCCGGAAGCTTGCCTCTAACAGTTCGAAGTGGACCCTTGAGAATTATTTTGCAAACCCACCGCTTGATTACTCACAAAACAAGCATCTTCATCATAGAAAGGATCTTCATAGATGGGAGCCTTACGAGGTTGGTGAGTGACTAATTTGACACTTGCTTGGTTTTGCTTCAAGACAAAGTACATACTTGTGCGAAGTTGAGCAAGTTGCTCCATGATCTCTTCATTGACTTTCGCTTGCTCATTGTTGGTGTTGACCACACAAGATGTCTTCATTGCACCTCACTCTTGACCCCATGCTCTATTGGTTTTAACCACTTGCTCCACCTTGTTGCTATAAATGCAAAAGTATGGTCAAGAAACATGCCTCCCATGATTGTGTCAGCGCAAGCTTGACTATTCTCATCAAGTACCCAACAAAAAATCTCAACCAAGGCATCTCAACAATCTTGTGATAGGGGACCATCCTCAAGAATTTGGTAAATCTCTCCCATGTTGTGTAATAGAGTCACCCGACAATTTCTCAATATTTTTTATTTGATCTTTGAGCTTTAACTTCTTAGATCGTGGGAAATATCTTTCAAGGAATACTCTCTGAAGCTCTGCCTAACCTGTTATGCTACCCGGAGGAAGCTCAGACAACCACACAGCTGCATTCCTAGTCAGTGACAGTGGGAACACTCTTAAACCAACGTCATCAAGAGATTGATTTTGTGTCCCCATCTCTTGCAAACAAACACCACATTCTGGAGATGACGGTGGGGATCCTATGAAGGTAGCCTTGTGAATAATCCAAGGTTTTGGAGCATTTGAAGTAATCCACTTGACACTGAGAACTTAACATTTGTCGGTAATGGAGGCAACATGATAGCACCAGTAACGTCCATGGCCATAGGGTTCAAGCGATATTGGTTCCATCCATAAGCATTTTTGTTGAAGTCCCTAAGCTGTGGCCTGTTATCTCTTGGTGGTGGATTCTCCTCTCTTCCTATATCATCATTCATATTCATATCCTCCTCAACCACGATATCCTCATTCACTTGAGTCATTCTTCTAGATAGTCGGTTGATCTCCAAATTGATTGGAGCTAAGGGATTGCCTTAGCTCCTTATGTTGGGCATACAACCTAGTACACCCTGGAAGTAAGATCAAACAACAAAAACAAAAACATAAGTAAAATATAAGAGAGTTTAGAAATTAACACTAGAACTAAATAATAGGAATCAAGTCAAAACCTAGTTATATCCCTCGGCAACGACACAATAATTTCTGATGATGTTCACGCTCCAATAAGAAAATGATCGTTGTCAGCAATTAACCTAACCAAAGGTTAGTATCTAATCCACAGGGAATACAACGTTTGACTATAATAATTTGCTACCAATTTCTAGTATCTATAACTAAAATCTCTAAATGGGGGGAGGGGTTATGATTCAAGAACAAAGTAAAATAAATACTATACTACGATGTGGAAAAATACTCAATTTTAGGGACAACTTCGGAATTATGTTCCCCATGGTCCGGTGACTCGATTAACCTAGATAACATAACTATAATTAGAGATTCATATGCAGGACAGTAACTTAGGTTCTTCCAGCCCTCTTGTGAAGGTGAAGGTCAAATTTCACCATGGCGATTGGTCGGCAACCATGGCATGCCAACTAACCGTTACCTATTGACCCAAGCAACCTCCCCTTGGTCACGTTTGGTTGATTAGACGAGAACACATCAATGGAATCCTGTCATCTATTTCTCTTTTCCTATTCATCACTACCTTGGTCAGGATCGTGATAGTATGTGGGGTTTGTTGTTGGCCACCACCAAACAACAGTCATAACAAAGAGAAATAGACAATACATGCAAAACCCCAATCATAGAAATGCACTAACCTAGGTCATCTCAAGTCAAATACCTATGGTTCTCACAACCCCAAGTTGTGGGTGCTTAGCTACTCATGGCTAAGGCAAAACCAATAAAAATGCAAATAAAAGATGTGATTGAGAATTTTACCCAAAGCAATGAAGATTGAAAAGACACCTAAGTTGCAAACCACAAGCTTGATAGATTGATAATAAGCACAAAGCAAGATTTTCAATCCCCAAAATTGGGTTTTCCAAGAGAAAAGGATAAACTAAGCTAAAAACCTAAAAGGTTCCTTGAGAGTATATTCAAAGATGATGTTCTTTGTTGAATTTCGAATCTCCCTAAATAAAACCCTAACTTAAAATATTTATAGTGTTTACAAAATTACCAAAAATTACACAGAAAAGACAGCTGGACTCAACTGGTACGACCCACTGCTACGACTTGTATGCTCCTCTTATAGTTTAGGCCTTCAATTATTGATCCAAAGTTTGAGCTCTCTGATTCTTGCTACGAGTACACCTCTACGAGTCGTAACGCGACTTATGACTCATAGGATGGCCTCTTAGGGTTGACCTCTACTTAGCAAATATTTGATTTTTTAGTCTCTGTTTCTTGTTACTATAGCACCCTATGACTCGTAGCTTGGGCTACGACTCGTAGGTGAACTTGTATGTCCTATACTTCAGCAAAATCTGTAATTTTTCTCCAAGATTATGCTATCCTAACTTTTCTACAAGAACAACACAAAGACACATAAAAACCATAAAAAGATGCATTAAGAACTCACAAAAATCCCTTATTTTAGGACTCAAATCTTCTGCATTTTGACAACACATCACCTTTAACAGACCAGTGACGACATTAGGCGCCTCATCTACCCCTTGTCTCCCTTGAAGAGTATAGAACCTATTTTGCCTTGGAGCACCCCCTTGTTGGCCTCCTCTTCCCTTTGGACCCGCATTTGCACCTTGGCCTTGTGGACGACCATCTCTACTCATGTTTTGATTACGGGGACAATCAATCACCTTATGTCCCACTTCACCACATCCAAAGAAAGCATTAGAATTCTTCAAACATGGACCACTATGATTTTTTTCACACATTGGGCACCTAGGATTGGCACCTCACCACCAGCAACTAGGAATCTTTGATTATCATTAGAAAACCTCCTATTGGGAGTGTTGAAAGACCCTTGGAACTTCTGGCCTTGAGAAAATCAGCCACCCTTGGGATTTTGGAATCCACCTTCAAAACGAGCCCTCTTGGCCTCACCACTTCTTCTCTTCCTCAACTTTTCCCCCTCTTGTTGTTCGACATATGTCATGTGGCGGGACTAATCCATATCACCTATCAACATGGTGGTACAATACTCCTCATTCACTAAGTCGGGAAAACTCCATATCACCTATCAACATGGTGGTATGACACTCCTCATCCACCAAGTCAGACACACTAGACACAAATTTGTTCAACCTAAACCTTGGCTCGGTAACCAATTGAGGGGCATACTTGGAGAGTTGGTTGAACTTGAGGGAATACTCCCTCACACTCATAAACCCTTGCTTTAGATTCTTAAATTCCATCATTTTCACCTCCCTAAGCTCAATAGGAAAGAACCGACTGAGAAATGTCGCTTTGAATTCTTCCCATGGGATAGCATGACCATTCCCTTTCTCCATCTTCCATTGAGTGAACCATAATTGAGCTGCCCCTTTGAGTTTGTAGGTCGCCAACTCCGCCTTTTCCTCCAAGTTAACCCCCATAATGGACAACACCTTATACACCTCATCAATGAATTCTTGTGGATCCTCATCCACCTTGGACCCATAGAACTCCGGTGGGTTCCTTCTAGTAAAATCCC
>JAABOM020056427.1:0-15299 GCA_011800125.2 Solanum clarkiae | reverse complement strand
TCAAGGACTTCCGACTCAAACTTAATTATGCACGCCAAATTCACTTGATACTCTAATCATGCACCGGAAATATACTTTAGTTCAAATTACATGACATCCACAACAAAATTTCCCAATTGAATAATTATCCTTAATTTAAAGAAAAATGGGGTCTAACAGTTAGGGTTTATTTTAAGAGGATCCCAGACTTGAATATTGAGGGGAGCTTTTGAATATTCTCTCTAGATTATTTCTAGGGTTTTAGTGTAGATTTTAATTTTCTCTTGGAAAACCCACTTTTGGGGAGTGCAAATCATACATTGTATTCATTCTTAATCTATCAAGCTTGTGATTTGCAACTTGTGGTGTTATCACTCTTAGTTGCTTTGGGTGTCTTGTATTTGTATTTTTGTTGGTTTTGCCTTAGCCATAGTCATGAGTAGCTAAGCACCCATAACTTGGAGTTCTAGGAACCATGGGTGGTTGACTTGAGATAACCTAGATTAATTGCATTTTTGTGATTGGGGTTTTGCATGTATTGTCTATTTCCCTTCATTATGATTGTTGTTTGGTAGTGTCCAACACCAAACCCTACGTACTATCATGATCCTAACCAAGATAGTGACGAATAGGAAAAGGGAAGTAGATGACAGGATTCAATTAATGTGTTCTGGTCTAATCAACCAAACCTGACCAAGGGGAGGTTGACTTGGACAATAGGTAACAGCTAGTTGGCATGCATGGTTGCCGACCAAGCGCAATGGTGAAATTCGACCTTCACCTTCACAAGAGTCACTAGAAGATCCTAAGTTACCATCCTGCATGTGAAGTTCCAATTGTAGTTATGTTGTCTAGGGTAATCGAGTCAACGAACCATGGGAAACATAATTCCCAAGTTGTCCCTAAAATAGAGTGTTTCCTTGCATTGTATTATAGTGTTTATTTTACTTTTGTTTTTAATCACAAATCCCCCTCCCCTTTTAGAGATTTAAATTATAAATACCTGAAATGATTGATAGTGAATTCTTATAGTCAAACCCTGTATTCCCTGTGGATTCGACCCTAATCTTTTGTTAGGTTAATTTATGACAGCGACCGCTTTCTTATTGGAGCGTGAACATCATAAAAAATTATGGCACTGTTGCCGGGGAATAGGGCTAGGTTTTGACTTGACTTCACTATTAATTAGTTCAAGTGTGAATTTCTAAACTCTCTTGTATTTTGCTTTTATTTTTGTTTTTGTTATTTGATTCTACTTGCAGGGTGTAATAGGTTGTATGCCTAACACAAGGGGCCAAGGAAATCCCTTAGCTCTGATCAATTTTGAGATCCATTGACTTTTTAGAAGAATGGCTAAGGTGAATGAGGATATCATGGTGGTCAACACCATGATGAGCAAGCAAAGGTCAATGAAGAGATCATAGAACAACTTGCTTAACTTCGCACAAATATGGACTTGGTTTTGAAGCAAAACCAAGCAAGTGTCCACCTAGTCACTCACCAACCTCCTAAATCCCCTATATAGAAAGATCTATTCTTTGATAAAGATGCTTGTTTCGTGAGTAATCAAGTAGTGGGTTTCCGAAACAACCACCAATTGTTCAACTCGGACTATTGGAGGCAAGGTTCCAGGAATCAAGGTCAGAAATACAACTGTGATGGTGCTTATAGAGACAATCGAGGTAGCTACTATGAAAGAGAGAGGGTCCCGGTTGCCGAATAGGGAAAAGGAGATGGCTATAGAAATGTCTCTTATGTGCCACCTCACAACCGCGATGCTGGATCAAGTAACTCTTGGATTAAAGAGATGTTTGTCAAATTATTAAAGAGAGTCGATCACCAAGATGAGACCTTGAAGGGAATGAAATCGAACATTGCAAGCATTAACCAGAAAATAGAGTCTCACTCTGTGGCAATTAAGCAGTTGGAATAACAATTTGGGAAAATTTTTACGCAATTGAACCAACACCAAAAGGACACTTTACCAAGCAACACTGTTCAAAATGCTAAAACAAAGGGCATTGTATGGCAGTCATGACTCGGAGTAGAAAAAGCACTGTTGATCCTCCTAAACCAATTGTTGATGATGAAGCTTATGAGAGAGTCATTGAAAGCAAGTTGGGGATCGAGGAAGAAAATCCGAAGAGTAATGGAGTGGAAAGCCAAGAGGTGGGAGAGAAAGAGAAAGTCATGGTGATCCCAAAACCTCGTCCTCCTTTCCCTCAAAGGCTTAAGAAAAAGGAAGAGGAGGGAAAATTCAAAAACTTCCCCTCGATGTTGAAGCAACTATCCATTGACATTCTCCTTCTAGAATCTTTAGAGAAGATGCCCGAGTATGCCAAATATATGAAGGATTTGGTGACGAATAAATGCACTTTGAGCCGAGGGTTCTCACAAGAAATCCAACAATATAGTGCAAGTATGACCAAATGCCTTACTTAAAAACGAGAGGACCTCAGTGCATTCATTATCCTTTGTACCATTGGTGATGTTGAATTGCAATAGAATTGTGTAGCTTAGGAGCGAGTATCAATCTAATGCTTCTTGCCGTATTCAAAAAGCTTGGGCTTGGCACTCCGACTCCAACAAGAATGTGATTGCTCATAGCTGATCGGACCATCAAAAAGTCAAAAGGAATACTTCTTGATGTGCCTGTTAATGTTAATAAAGATATCTTTCCCACTGACTTTGTGATCCTTGACAATGAGGTTGATTTCGAGGTGCCCATTATTTTGGGAAGACCATTTCTGTCCAACAGGAGAGTCGTAAGTGGGGTTTGTAGTGCCCAGGTATGAATTTTAATTTTTTTAAGTATTGGGTCTACTACGAGACTGGGACTTATGAGTCGTAGGACATACTACAACTCATAATCAGGGTCTCGTAGACTTGACCTGCAGAATCTTAAAAAAGTGACCTGGTGTACTATAAAAGGGGTCAAAATATTTTGACCTCTATTCTCATCTCCTTTGCCCTAATCCAATGGAAATACCCAATCCCTTTCTCGTGATCACTGTTTCGACAAAAAATCCTCGCTACCCATGTCATTTTCTAGTGAAGTTCCGACCAGTCCACCATTCCCTAGGGTATTGGCCTAATTTATTTTCCTATCATTATATTTGGATAGATTATTCACTCAATAGGTAAGTCTTGTGGTTAATCATAGTGAACTTTTGTGATAAATTGCATGCTTGGAATACGATTGTATGCTAAATGAAGTCATGATACTCGTATTCGTGTAATGATATTTATGCTTGAGCATAAGGTTAGGGTTTGGATTTTTCAAACTTGCCAGTTAAATTGGGAATTTGTATGGGCTCTTCTTGGGTGGTTGTAGGTTGGCATGTTGAATCACATGTGTTCAATGCATTATTGTGTGTAATCATTTCGCAAAATGTTACCGGAGTTGAAATTTGGTATGATGGGTATTTGTTCTACTATTTAGTGCATGACAACCTTGTTTGAAATTGAACTAAATCTCCATGAAGTGTTGTGTGTTGATCACGAATGTGAGTTTGAGGACAAATTGCTCATAGGCTCAACTTGAATGAGATTCGGGAGTGCGTTAGATTCTTGTTAGGGTAATGATTATGGGTTGGCATTTGCGTTTTGGGTCTAAATATGTGTGATTATAATGCGGTGTTGTTCTAATGTTGTCTATGCATTACTTGTATGTGCATTTATTGTTGGATTTTGTGGGAATATTGAAGGCACTAATAGGTGCCTACTGCTTCTGCTATGAGGTCTCCTTATGACTCGTAAGTTCCCCGAAGAATCATAGTGGTCCTTCGTAATAGGCACCAGTCACCTATGGTTCCTTCACCTCTTTTATATGGGACCCAATTATGACTCATAACATTTAGTACGACTCGTAATGGGGTCTCGTAAGCCTGACTTAGTTTTCAAAAATGCCTCTAGAATAAGGTACAAGGTTAGACTATGACTCGTAGGCCATCCTACGAGTCGTAACTACACCTTGTATCTGGTTCCAGGTTGCATTTTTCTCAGAAACCTTGGCACTGCGAGGCTATTATATGACTCATACGTCACCCTACGAGTTGCACCTGTGCCATGTAGTTGCAGACCTGCAACAGTAATAGTGAATTTTCTTGTGATTTCAATGTTTCAACATTTCTATTTTTGTTCCTTTGTTATGTGATCACTGCCTAATCAAACATTTTGAGGTTCACTTGCGGCTGTGTGGTTGATTTGTAGATACAATGCCTCCAAAGGATAAATGAGCGATCAAATCATTTCAACGGATATTGGTTGAGGAGTCCTTTGGAACTAAGCAATCGGAAGGCTCTATGGAAGTCCACAGAGTTTGGATAGACCCTAAGGCAAATGTGCCTCAAACTCAGGGCCACACTGCTATGACTTCGATAGAAGTTGAGAGTCCCTCCTAATTTGAGGAGGAGGGTAGCGGTGATAGGTCCAAGAGCAAGTCACCACAGATGACCCTCACACATATCGAGACAGATTTTGAGGAGGGGTCACAAGCTCAATAGGAGGAAGTACAATCACAGCCCTCGGCTACCACAAATAGTGCGTTGTAGGAATGATAGAGATCTATGACCAGGGATTAGAGCCAAAGGGACAAGGCAAACCAGTTAGATAGTTCCTGAGGATTCCAGGCTAAATGACTCTGGGTTGGATAGGGTACCGGGGTTAGATGCTAAGCTAGATAGACACGAACTAAGATGGACTATACACTAGTTGGGCAAGTATGCCCCTTACTTAGTCTGTGAGTTTTATACAGCTTCCTTACTACTCTTCACCGAGGTCTACCAAAGAATAAGAGGCCGATTGAGTAGCCTCACTTACGAGTGGTTTCGGTCAGGGGTCAAAGAATTGACATCTCAAAGGAGATGATCCAACGAGTTCAATTCGGGTCCAACTACAGAGTACCTCGGTCTACCACAGAGTATGATTGTCGCATTGCCAAAATAAGGAAAGCAATGAAAGAGAAAGACGTTGGGGCCAAAACCGAGATGCTGTAATGGTTTTCAAGTTAGATATATGAAGAGGGCTTCAAGCCGACGTGGGTCACAAACCACGCTGATCCGATAGTGAAAGCCCACCTCTTTTTCTAGGCCAAGTTTTGGTGGTCGATTATCCGTTGGAGTATCTAGCCTATTTTCATGGATAATGTGATCACCCTAGAGCAAGTTATGTTATTAGCCAACATCCTAGCTGGTTATGAGATATATTGGGCCCAGATTATCTCTGAGTAGATTCACGAGTCCGCCGTCCGGACGAGCATGTCAGTGCCATTCCCTGTTTTGATCCACTATTTATGCAGTGTAGTAGATGTTTGTGTCGACCCCCATCGGGACCAGCATATAGAGGCCACACGCACCACGGATCCCAGCCTGATAAAGGTTGATAAGAACTCGGTAGCCCTACCATGAGCAGCTCCTTCGGCCATCCCGGATCCATTCCCTATTGAGCCTCCAACTCTATCCACCACTGGTACTATTCCAGCTACTACAGATCCTTCCCCAGTTGCTGAGATTGAGTCAACATCATCTTCTAGTACTCCCGCACCAGCATCATCCATTATGCAAGTTGATTCTCTGATCTCTACTATTACTTTTCAGGCATTGGTACACAGGGTAGCTACAGCGGAGCTCAGTCTATAGGCTTTAGCAGCTCAGGTCAGACCATGGGTCAGCCAGACTGTTCGGGACTAAGAGGAGAGGGCAAAGGCATTCGCCCGCGATGTGGTGGATGACAGAAAGCAGTGGGTGCGCGAGTAGATACATTCGAGGAGAGAGTCCAGAGGACGCTTGAGGGTGCTTAACCTGCTGACGTGAGCACAGTGACAGAGGAGTTGGCTAAGCTTAAGTCCGATTTATTGCAGATGTTAGCATCCCCTATTGCAGTCCCGGAGGTGGCACCGCGGGCGGGATGAGGTTTGACTGGTTAGCGGACCGCCCGCATGCCCGTGGGAAGAGGCCCCTCGAGATGGATGACTTAGAGATGATCCAGAAAATGCCTAGACCTGATGAACCAGCAACACTGGAGGAGGAATCGATACTTATGGCGGCTATACAGAGAGACCGAGTGTAGCAGATGACCCATGGAGAAGGTAGCTCACTTGCAACTGCAGCCCAGACTACTGAGGAGGAGGCCGTGACCCAGGACCTTGCCAACCAGATAGATGCTGGTGCTTGAGCACCAAGTCTTTGATTATTTTGGCCCCAACACTTATTTTCTATCTAGGGATACTTTGATCTTTTTGTTGGATAATGTTTTTGTTATGTTGGGTTTGGATTTGCTTAAATGTATTGTCTTTAATGTTGTTTTCACTTTTGCTTTGGATATTTAGTTTTTAAAATGTTAGTTTTTAATGTATATATATATATATATTTCTGTTATTCAGTTTTCGTTCATGTCTTTACTTTAAGGACAAATTATTCTATTTTGGTGTGGTGTGGGAAGTTATGGATTAAGGTGAAGTCTGAGTAGCCTCGTGTCCATAACTTCCTCTATTTTTTATCCCAAGGTTTTCTTTCCATGTTTCTTTTTCCTTGTAGATGTTTAATTCTTTTGAACCGACATATTTAGGTAGTGTAGATAATTTGTAGATATACAGTAGTTATTGTCTTTTGGCATATACACAGTTTTTAAATTTTGATGAAAAATTAGGTACACTCATATTTTTTTGAGGTTGTTGGTTATTTTTGCAATCATGCATATTGATTACCTAGTGATGTTTGTTCTAATAATGCGAAGGTAAGTTGAGGCTTGAAGCATGACCTGTGAGTCTATACTTGATTGTGTGTGCAATGCCATGTGTGTTGTGAGCTTATTTTACCGCATCCATGTATCATGTATTGCCTTATTACTCTAAGACTGGTGTGGTAATGCGGTCGATTTGGAAAGAATCTTAGGTCTTTGTTCTTCTAGTGAGCCCCCTTTTGCCTAAATGACTTGCTAAATGTGTTAGTGAACCCTTTGCTCCAAATATTTGAGCCTCTCATGCACTCATTCTTTCTTGACACCTAGCTAGCCCAGCCTTGTTTTATAAAATACCTTAATATTGGCCCTGGTCTATCCTTGAACATGTGAACCTTAATTGAGGCTGAAAAAAGCTTAAGTTTAGGGTGACAACAAATGGTGGCCTTGGTTTGGGGAATAGATATTGTGTACTTCACCTCAGGATAAAAAGCCTAAGTTTAGGGTGGCCTTTGTTATGGTAAAGTAATAACAATGAGGTGGTTAGTATGGAAATAAAAAAAGAAATGAAAATTCATGAGTCCGGTGAGGAAAAAGGAAAGAAAAGTGCCTCGAATTGAAGAAAATAGCAAAAATGAGTTCAAAAATAAGGCACAATTGAAAAAGAGAATGAAAACACCTGGAGAAAGCTTGAAATAGGAGAATAAGCATGGAGTTAGTGAAAATGTTTGGGTTGTGAAGGTAAAAGTGCTGGTAAACATGGTTCAAGGATAGGTTTTAGTCACTAATTGCCTAAAATGCCATACCAAAGCCATATGGGCCTATGTTACAAGCCATTAAGTCCTAAAGTGATCCAAATCTACTTTATCACCGATCTGGAAGTCAAGTATAGAGGCAAGCCTATGGTGCTAGTCATCTTGCATGAGTTTCATTTGTGAGAGTGAAAATGCTTGCATAGTCCCTGAATTCTAAATCTTTTTTGAGTGAGCAAGAGGGACTTATTTTCCGTGAGAGCATTTGCACTGATTAGCATATGACTAACCCAGTGATTGCGGATGGTTGATGCTCTTTATCTTATCATAGATGGGTTGCCAGATACATCATTGTGTTTTTGTTTTTCTTAGTAGCTTTGCAATCTTGTTTTAAAAATGAAAGTTGCACATTTTGCAGATTTTGTGCAATGTGTTGTTATTGTACAAAAGGTAGGTTTGCATGATTTTCGAGAAATATTGCAGATTTTACTGAAGTACAGAACATTTACGAGCTTACCTACGAGTCTTAGCCCAAGCTACGAGTCGTAGGGTGATCTCGCAGCTAGAAACAGAGACAAAAAAATGAGAAATCTGCTAAGTGGAGTGGAGGTCAGCCTTAAGAGGCCACCCTACGAGTCGTATGTCTCAAATATAACTCATAAAGGTTGGCTTGTAGCACGAAACAGTGAGCCAAAGTTTTGGACCAAATACTGAAGGCCTAAACTACGAGAAGAGCATACGAGTAGTAGCTCAAGCAGCGACTTGTACCAGTGGGTCGTAACATTCAAGTCCAAAACACCAAATACCTGATACTAGACCCTGATTATGACTTGTGGGTCAATTTATGAGTCATACCTGTGAGACGTACCTGCTGCCACCTATCTTTTATATGTAATTTTTATGGTTAAAATTATAACTACAATATACACTTTATGTTAGGGTTTATTTTAAGATGATCCCAGACTTGAATATTGAGGGGAGCTTTTGAATATTCTCTCTATATTATTGTTAGGGTTTTAGTGTAGATTTTAATTTTCTCTTGGAAAACCCGCTTTAGGGGAGTGCAAATCATACATTATGTTCATTCTCAATCTATTAAGCTTGTGGTTTGCAACTTGTGGTGTTATCACTCTTCATTGCTTTTGGTAAAATTCTTAACTATGTCTTGTGCTTGCATTTTTGTTGGTTTTTCCTTAGCCTTGAGTAGGTCAGCACCCACAACTTGGGGTTGTAGGAATTATGGGTGGTTGACTTGAGATAACCTAGATTTATTGCATTTCTATGATTGTGGTTTTGCATGTATTATCTATTTTCCTTCATTTTGATTGTTGTTTGGTGGTGGCCAACACCAAATCCTGCCTACTATCATGATCCTGACCAAGGTAGTGATGAATAAGAAAGGGGAAGTAGATGACAGGATTCGATTGATGTGTTCTCATCTAATCAACTATTCACTGGTAGAATAAGTAACGGTTAGTTGGCACACCATGGTTGCAAACCATGCGCCATGGTGAAATTCGACCTTCACCTTTACAAGAGGAATGGAAAAACCTAAGCTACCATCCTGCATGTGAAGTTCCAATTGTAGTTATGTTGTCTAGGTTAATCGAGTCAATGAACCATGAGGAACATAATTCCCAAGTTATCCCTAAAATTGAGTGTTTCCTTGCTAAGTATCATAGTGTTTATTTTACTTTTTTTAAATCATAACCCCCCACCCTTTTAGAGATTTTAGTTATAAATACTCGAAATTATTGATAGTGAATTCTTGTAGTTAAACCCTGTATTCCTTGTGGATTTGACCCTAATGTTTGGTTAGGTTAACCACTAACAGCGACCATTTTCTTATTGGAGTGTGAACATCATCACAAAATTATCATCAGTGACGGGGGTTCTCACTTCTGTAACAAGGTTTTTCATGCTGTGCTAACAAATATGGAGTACGACAGCACAAGGTTGCCACATCCTTTCACCCGCAGACTAGTGGACAGGCTGAAGTGTCAAACAGAGAGATCAAGGAAATCTTGACCAAGTCGATGAACGCTACTCGGACTGATTGGGGGAGGAAGCTAGATGATGCACTTTGTGCCTGTAGGACAACTTACAAGATGCCCATTGGTATATCCCCATATCATTTGGTGTTTGGTAAATCTTGTCATCTACCCTTGGAATTAGAGCACAAGGAACTCTTGGCCTTGAAGAAGCTCAACATGAATTGGGAGGAGGCTGCTGACTTGAGACTTGACAAGGTTAATGAGTTGGATGAGTTTTGGCTCCATGTGTATGAGAGTGCAGCACTGTACAAACAGAGGATGAAGATCCAGCATAACAAGCATATTGCCCAATGGAGCTTTGGCATTGGTGGAAAGGTATTACTGTATAACTCCAGGTTGAGACTCTTCCCAGGTAAGCTCAAGTCAAGGTGGTTTGGCCCATATATGATTAGCCAAGTGTTTTCCCATGGTGCAATTGAGCGAAACAGAAATTGGAGATTGGTTCAAGGTAAATGGGCAGAGAGTGAAGCAATATGTGGGTGCAGCAAAAGAAGCCTCAATGATTCCGATCTTGTTTCTTGATGAAGTCTGAGTAGTCAAGGATCATGCGTCGTGCCATGACGTTAAATCAAGCGCTCCATGGGAGGCAACCCATGCATTTAAAAAATGTTTTTTTATATGTCACAAATTTTCTTATTTTTGTTGTATTTCTAGGTGAGCTCAAGTGTCAATTTTAGAGTTCCATTACTTGCACATGGAGTAATGCAAAACATGAGCCTACTATGGCCAAGAACTGTGACCAAGTACGGTGCCACGTGCTCCCACGGGTCGTGTGGCATGCAACGCCTCGTGGGTTGATTGTGTGGGAAGCATGCACTAACTATACCCTTTAAAACTCAAAGGCGTGTTACACGACAGGTCATCACGGATCATCTCGAGCTTAACATCTCGTGCAGCTAGCCGTTCGAAGGGTGCACACATGGCCAACTACATTTCAAATGGAAATCGTGCCAAGTAGGGAGTGACGGATAACCAAACAAACTGTGACACTTGTCATGACCCGTGAGGTCGGCCTTAAAGGAGGCGTCAACTGATAAGGGGCCAGGGAAGTGGAAATTTAGTTAAGGGTCCAAACGGATGGTGACATGTCTCACGGGCTATGTGGCTGCCTGTCCAGTTGGCGTTGACCAGTCAACAGGTTGACTAAGGGTTTTAAATACCTTTATTTAGCCCCAAAAACCCACTTCAAGATTTTCACTCTCTCTTTCCCTATTCTCACGACTCCCTCTCTCTTTCTTACTATTTCTCTCTCAAAATTTTCAAAAAAGTTCTATCTTCTTTATGACGATCTTAATCTAAGTGTGGGGTCTCAATTTCTTCAAGCAAGTCTTCTTCCCCATTGTTGCTCATCAAAGTACTATGGGTCCACGCCGCAGGCTAGCTAGACCTAATACAAGGGATGAGCCTGTGTCATGTCTCCATGATTCCCCAACCATATCATCTAGCAATCAGGCTGGGAGTGACTCAGGAGATGACTCCTCCAGTGGGTCCAAAGTTCACTATATATACAATGTCTCCCCTCACTCTCCTTGTACTACGTAGGCTCATGCATCAGACCTTCACAAAACTTCCCAGTCTGATGAGAAGGTTCCGTCCATGGGAGATGAGGAGGAGGAAGATGCCCCAGAACAAGAGTAAAACACTTTGGACAAAGACGAGCTGGGGAAAACTCCGGAGGCTGAGGGTCATGACACTGAGGAGAAGGAAAATGAGGTCGAACTCCAGGATAGTGATAATAAGGGTATTATGGGCCTACCATAGTTGAAGAGTTCTATTTCAACTATGCCGCTAGTCTACTAAACTCTGTGGAGGGTACCTAGTTAAGGAAGGTGAATAGACAGGTTGCACATGCTAGGTCCCCGTGGTCACATGTGATGGTGCGTGGTACACGAGTGAATATCTCAGAAACCACCACCAACCAATTCCTATTTTTGCTAGATTACCAAGCTCCTCTAGATGGCCAGTTCATGGATAGACATATGCAGATTATGGACACGACGCGGATGTCTGATTCGTCATTTAGGGCTGAACCGTTGGGATAGATTGCAGAGCGAATAGCCATTCAGGAGGCCGAGACACCTTTGGTTACAGACCCCAAGTGTCCTACTGCCAAAGCATCATTAACATTTGCTATAAAATTTTGGTGGTCGATGGTGCAGGCCAAGCTGCGACCACAGGAAACGACAATCTACTCCAACCTTTGCATACCTATCTAATAACATACCTGATGTCCAGATACGGAGTAAATGTGGGATGAATTATTTCTTTTGAGATGTGGGACCGAGCTTTATCTGAGAGAGCTGGCATGCCCTTCCTGGGCCTGGTTCGTGCTCTTTGCAAACAGGCCGGCGTTCCTACAACTCACTTTTTGGACAATTAAATAGCTCCCAAGGGCATAGCGAGCATTGCCTGATTAAAGATGTCCAAAAGCCTCTCATGAGGAGTAGAACACGTTCACTAAGGGGACCGACAAACTTCCCCTCCACACCTCCATAGCAACCTTTTCCATTTGAGGACTACACCACCGCCCCACCATCAGGCATGGCTTCTGAGCGACCCAAGGGTAGTGGTGCAGCTCCTCCAGTATAAAGGGTATATATATGTGTCCTACGAGTTCTTGGCCAGATTGGTGGTGGTCCAGTGGCAGACATGCGCTGTTGTTGAAAAGACTGTAGAGAGAATTCAGCATGTGGTCCAGTCTCATTCGCAGTGGGTAGTAGACCAACGTAACGAAGTCTTCCTGAGCTGAATCACCACTTTGCAGAGCCAAGTCGGCGCTTTGGAGGGATACTTCCATAACATGTTCGGAAGTATGGCTGGGGATGAAGTGACGAATCTAGTTGAGATGGTGAATGATATGAAGGCTCTAATTGCTAAGTTGACTACATAGTACCTGACCCCTGCACTGGTCCCACCTCTAGAGTTATGGATGAGCCTATTCAATGTCCCCACTATGCTAGTTCTGGATGAGGTATGGAGCATTCCACTCGCTCCATCAAATGCACCTGCGCCACCCACTGATCAACCCATGAGAAATGACAAGGGTAAGCGACGCAGCCACCAAAAGAGTCCTCCCCGTGACCAATAGAAGGAAGAAGAACAACAGATGCACAATGTCGCTAGGGCCCAACGCCAAGCAGCAACTGAACAGGCAGAACGAGAGTGACTGGCCAAAGAGGTGGCACTAGTGGGAGCCTCTGGTAGCACCTTTGGACCTGATGCTACATATACTAATACAGAACCCTGAAGGGTCTGCTCCCATCAACACTACGGATGCCTAGGGCATCCTATCCCCTATTTGTTCATTTACTCATGTTATGGTGTAGTGAGGACACTACAATATCTTTTGGAGGGGGTGGGGCATCCTGCCACTTGAGAGTTTTTCTTGCCATGTGTCTTTTCTCTCAATGTATTATCTAGTAGAACTGGCATGTTTAGGTCGTAATGTTTTTGTAAATATAAGTGTTCACATAAGTCTAGGGTAGCCCTTGTGTTGATCTCTGTAATGTCTCATGTTGACAATGTTAAAGTTACATGTATTTGCACCTCACCATGACTAACTTGTGTTGTTGTTAGTAAGTATTGTGTGTGTATGGTTGGCATTCTGATGAATGAAGCATGTCCATGTGATTTATTACTAATTAATGTAGAAGATTTGCTATGTATGTGTGAGCTAATTGCATAAGTCAGTCGACGAACTTGTGAGATAGAACTTGCCTGGTTTGTCCTATTGAAATAATTAAATGGTTGGATTAGGATGTGATCTTAGGTCGTTGTTGTTGATTAGTCACTTAGCCAAAAATTGACCAACCAAATTAAATTATCCTTCTTGATCCAGAAGTTGAGTCTAAATGGACCTTTTCTTTGTAGTCATGCAAGTTCACTTTCCCAATCTATCTGTTGATCTCTGTTTTGTCCCTGGTCTCTCCAAGGACATTGTGAACCTCTGCCTAGGTCAAAAACCTAAGTTCGGGTGGGTTATATTGGCCCTAGTCCATTAGAACGATATTGTGAACCTTGACCCAAGCCAAAGGCTTAAGTTGAGGGTGGCTAGTGCAGGGAGAACAAAAAAATGAGTGTGAAAAAGAATAAAGTGATAAAAAGAGAAAAAGAAATGGGTTGTGACAGTGAGAAAATCAATTAGCGAAAAATAAAAAGAATAAAAATGAGTAAATGGGCACGAAAATCACTTCCTGTACTATGGAAAGTTGGAAAAATAGGGGCAAGAAATGTTGGTGACCAAAAAGCAAATGGATGAGTGGAAGTTCTTGGGAGAGGCTGTAACACCCCACATTTTACTTGTACTAATGATATGTGAATAAATCATGACATGGATTGGTCAAAGTAGCATCAATTCTTGAAAGTGCTCGATTCTCGTGTTAACGGGTGCTATGGGCATCTAATGCTTAAGTGGGTCTTGTGTATATGTGTTAGGGGTTGAATTGGGGATATAAAAACCTTAAATAAAGTAAGAGAATTGAGGTGGTTTTATGAATTAATAATCTAGTAGGTGATTCATCTACTTGCTTAGCTTGAAATTGCAAGCTAAACGAAGACGAGATTCGACATCAAATTTGTTCAAGTCCGATTACGAATAAGAATCAGTTTTAAGTGTGTAATTTAAGCCTATGTTTCAGTATCATAAACGGACCTTATTTTTAGTCCAAGAAGAGTGTGATAAAAGCCCAAGTGTAACACAAACCAATTGGCCATTTGGGCCAAAAATGAATTTGAGAGAAATGCTGAAAATTGGCAGCCAAGTCCATTGAAAATTGATGGTCATTTTGGCCGAATTTTGGGGGAACTTGTTACTTATTAATTAGTCTATTGTATGAGGTATTAAGTGGCCTTATATGTCCCAAAATCCCAAGGAAAAATCTGTCCAAATGAGGCCCTTTAAAAGGGGATTAGCAGCTGCAAAATTTCAGTCCCTTCTTACACTTGGAAAATTTCAGTTTTTCCTATCATTCTCTCTAAACGTTTCCTTACCCTAAGAAGCAGCCAAACAACTTTTCTAGGGTTCTTGAGGAGGATCTACACCTTTAAGACAAAGTTAAGTGATTATATTTATGTTTTTAGTAAGTTTGATTCATGGGAAAACAAGATTTGGATAGTGGTATGTTTGCTGGAAATTTCTGGACAGCTTGTGTCCGGACAATCATTTCACTGTTTTCTTGTGTTTTGGTGATTTCTAAATGGTTGGTGGGCTGTATTATGAAGAGAATTTGACGTTCTTAATATTGTTTGAGTTATATATGTATATATATGGTTGCTGCCCAGATTTTGAATTCAATTAACAAAAGAGTTTCTTGTGATATCTTAAGTATGATATTGGTTGGAAGTTGTGGGTTGTTGGATTTAAAGCTATTGACTCATGTCCTTAATAAATTCTTAGGTGATTTTATATGATTGTAGTATCACTGTTGGTATGTATAAATGTTGTTGGAATAGTTTGGTTAGAATAGGAAAAGATTTGGAATTGTCGTCGTCGAAATGTAGCGACAGTGGGAGTAATGTTATGCTGTCCGTTTGTAAGTTGTGTAGAATTGTTGTATGTTGTTCCACGACTTACCCCTTATTTGGGAATATTTTTGAACTATATTAAGTCTGGTCTTATGTGGTAAAATCACTGGAAATAAATTTGTTGAAGTTAAAACAGTTCTGGGGTTGTTGACGTTGAAGTGTGGTGAAAGGATATATCGTTGTGTCGCTTGCTTATATGTTGTGAAGAATTGTTGTGTGTGGTGTTTTTTGGGCTATTGTGGGAATGTTAAGATACTGAAAATAAGATGTACATGGCATGTACATAAGAGTGGATGTTAAGAAATACATTTAG
>JAABOM020056386.1:0-15302 GCA_011800125.2 Solanum clarkiae | reverse complement strand
TAATCTTTAAGGAGCTCTAACCACCTTCTTTGTCTCAAGTTAAGATCTTTTTAGGTGAACACATATTGGAGACTCTTGTCGTCGATAAACACATCAACATGAACCCCGTACAAGTAGTGACGCCAAATTGTCAAAGCAAAATACTACGGCCGCCAATTCATATCATGGGTGAGATAATTCTTCTCATGCGCCTTAAGTTATCTAGAAGCATAAGCTATCACCTTACCATTTTGAATCAAAACACACTGCAAACCAATTCTTGAGGCATCACAATACACCACAAACCCTTCCAACCCTTCTAGTAGAGACAAGATAAAAGCGGAGACAAGCTTATCTTTCAAAGTTTGGAAGCTCTTCTCACATTCATCAGTCCACATGAATTTTTCCTTCTTTTGGGTCAACTTAGTCATAAGAGAAGCAATAGAAGAGAAGTCATTCACAAATCTCTGAGAATAACCCGCCAAACCCAAGAAACTTCTACTGTCCGATGGAGTCAAAAGTCTAGGCCAATTTCTAATCACCTCCATCTTCTTAGAATCCACATTAATACCCTCAGCCGACACCACATACCCTAGAAAAGAAACCTCTTTCAACCAAAACTCACATTTTTCATATTTAGCATATGACCTCTTATTGGCATCCCGAAGGCGCAATATCATGGCAACTCGATAAAAAATAATAAAAATAAAAGAATTTAAAAGGAGAAAATAATTTAATTTGGAGTAGCTACCTAATTTTAAGGATAATTAAGAAACTAATTAATTATTTACAAAATAGTTTGCGAACCAAAAAATTTTAAGTAAGGGTTCAAATTATTCCGAAGGGAAGGTATTAGCATCCTTCAGAATTCACAACTGTGGGTCTCGACTGAATTCATTTTTTACAAATTGAGAAAATACACAATATAACACCAGTACGATAATCATAAAATAAACACACAAAAATAATATACACGATAATGAAAAATTAAAGAATAAACTAAAATTGTTGCGTCTTTATATGGGGAGGCCACGAAATCCAACGGATAAAATCATCATCGGCCAAGTTTAACAAATAAGTTGTACGTGAAATTGAACTAAAATTTCTAATTTTAAAATGTAACAAATATGACTTTAAACTAAAAAAAATTCATCTTTTTGAGTGGGGAAGTCTCGAATCTGACGGACAGATTCGTTATTGGCCATGTTTAATAAGTAACAATAAATTCTAATAACAAAATTAAATATATAAGTAAATTCAATAATGCTTCAAATATCATATGAATAATGCTAAAATATCCAACTTAATGGACAGTACAACAACAATATACCCAGTAGAATCCCACAAATGGAAACTTAATGAACAGTAAATAATATAAAATAATCATCAAGTAATAAATGTGTCATAAATATAAAAATAAACTAATAGACAAATAACATCAATGACAATCAACGAAATAAATAACATAAAGACAAACTAAGAATATAAAATAACAGCATACAAGTATAAAGTAAATTAAAGAAAATCTCAATAATTATAACCATCACAAACCAAGCACAATCAGTAAAAAGAAATATAAACAACAACAATGTAAAATAATAACAACAATTAGTATGAAAAATGAGAACAAAATAATGATGAATATTAGTTATCGGAACATTAGCAGATCTCAAGAATAGCTAACGAAGACACTGATTTTGAGAGAGAATCGGAGCCTGGGGTATTGCCAAGTTGTTGGTCTGATTGTGGGATCTTCGAGCTCGTCGGCTATGGAGTTACTGTTGTTTTTGTTTGCTGGTGGGGCTGTAGTAGTTCAGAGCTCGAACTCGTAGTATTGTGGTGATGGATCTGGTGGTTTTTGAGTGATGTTTGGTGGTAGCTTGATGGTGTTAATGGTGATTTTCGAGTTGGGATTTCGATATCGTTTTCTGGTTTGGGATATGTTTTTTCGGGCGAAACTGTGGGTTCGATGGGGTGAATTTGGTCGAAAAAGATGGAGAAGAGGGGGCGACAGGTCTGGTTGGTTTTCTCGCAACGAAAATGGAGAGGGAGGCGCGATGGAGTCTTTTGGACGGCTGGTTTGAGAAGAAGAGGAGGGGTTTTTGTCGCGGTAGGTTCTATTTTAGCGGCGATTTTCTCCTGAGAAAAGGGGTCGCAGTGTGTCTCCGGTGAAGCACTGGGTCGTTTGGTTTGTGGATTTCTGCTGGTTTTAGGAGGTAAAATAGGGCTGGACATTGGTGTGACGGTGAGGAGGTTGAGAGGGGTTTAGGAACTTTTTAGGTGGTTTTTTCCAGCGGAACTGGGGTGGTTTTGGGGCTGCCATAGTGGTGGTCTTGTGATGGTGTAGTGGTGGCTGTTTGGGGACTAGTTTTGGTGGTATGACGAGTTGGAAGATAGTTTCCGGTCGGAGCTTCGGCGAGCTTCCGCCGGAGGAGATAATGAATAGTGAAACCTAAAAAATCTAATTAAAAATATTATTAAATTCTAGTCTAAATATTATTTATCCAAACCTAATTATATACATATTTCATGTCAAAACCTAATGAGTTAAAAAGATAATGAGTCCAAATTGTGTGCCAAATGGACATACATGCATAATTATATCTGAACAAAAAAAATGAAAAGAAAAAAAAAGAATTATTGTAGTGTGTTCAAATTTAAAATTAAATTAATTAAAATTCTAATATTATAAGCATAAAATCAATTATCAAAAATAATCTAAAATCGCTAAAAAATAATTTTAAAATATCAACATAAATGTAAGAATTTTTGAAGTGTCGGGCCAAAATTGGGTATCAACACCTCTCCTCCCTTAAATGTTTGCAAGACCACCCTCAAGTGATTCATATGCTCCTCGTTACTATGGGAATAAATCAAGATATCATCAATAAAACCACCACAAACAAGTCTATGTATGGTTTAAAGACCCCATTCATGAGATCCATAAATATAGCCGGTGCATTAGTCAACCCAAAGGACATAACCACAAACTCAAAGTGCTCATACCTAGTCCAGAGAGCCATCTTTGGAATGTCACACTCCCTCAATTTCACTTGGTGATACCCGGACCTAAGATCAATCTTAGAAAATTGATTAGCCCCTTGAAGTTGATCCAAAAGGTCATCAATCCTTGGTAGATGATACATGTTCTTTATGGTGACCCTATTAAGTTGACGGTAATCAATGCACATTCTAAGAGAACCATCCTTTTTCTTCACAAATAAAACCAGTGCACCCCAAGGTGACTTACTAGGCCTTATGAAACTCTTTTCTGACAAATCCCTTAATTTCTCCTTCAACTCCACCTGGGTCATACGGTAAGGGGAATAGAAATGGGTTGTCTGTCGAGAAGGAGAAACTGATCGGGAGGAACACTAGGAAGCTCATCGAGAAAGATATCAAGAAACTCATTAACCACCAGAAACAACTCAATAAAAAGGACTTTTATTCAACATCCCTAATCCTCACAAGATGATAGAGACAATCCTTGAAAATCAACTTTTGGGCTTTAAGGCAAGAAATGAATCTACCCTTGACCACCACATCACGACCCTCTTACTCAAGGATGGGCTCATTAGAGAATTGGAATTTAATCTTATGGGTTCTACAATCAATACAAATATAATATGCATGCAACCAATACATCCCAAGAATGACATCAAAATCCGCCATATCTAGCTCAACAAAAATCACAAGGTAAGATTTTATCCAATATGAACACGAAACAATTTCTATAGACTCTTTTAGCAATAATGGACTCACCAACATACAGGAATTGACACTTCATAAGGTTCACACAATAATTTGGGACTAACATGAAGCCTTTTGGAAACAAACGGAGTAATAAAAGTAAGAGTGGGACCTGGGTCTATCAATGCATACACCCTCAAAATCAAAAACCTTTAATGTACAGGTGATGACATCAGGCACCTCATCCACCCCTTGTCTCTCTCGAAGAGCATAGAATCTATTTTACCTTAGAGCAACCCCTTATTAGCATCCTCTTCTGTTTTGACCAGCATTTGCACCTTGGCCTTGTGGACGACCATCTCTACCTTTATTTTGAGCATGAGGATAATCAATCACCTTATAGCCTACTTCACCACAACCAAAGCAGCATTAGAGTTTCTCAAACATGGGCTATTAAGGTTCCTACCACACCTTTGGCAGATAGTGTTAATCACCACCACCTTTGAGTCTTGGATTATCATTAGAAAATCTCCTATTGGGTGCATTGGAAGACCCTTGGCCTTAGAGCTTTTGTCCTCGAGGAAATCGGCCATCCCTTGAACTTTGGAATCCAGCTTCAAAACGAGCCCTCTTGCACTCACCTCTTCTTATTTTTCTAAGTTTTTCACCCTCTAGTTGTTAGCGTATGTCATGAGACGGGACAAATTCATATCATCCACTAACATGGCAGTATGACACTCCTCATTAACCAAGTTGGATACTCCCGACATAAATTTGTTCATCCTTGATCACGGCTCAGCAAACAATTGTGAAGAAGACTTGGAGAGTTGGTTGAACTTGAGGGCATACTCCCTCACACTAATAGAACCTTTCTTAAGGTCCATAAACTTCATTATTTTAGTCTCCCTTAGCTCGATAGGAAAGAACCAGTTGAGGAATGCAACTTTGAGCTCCTTCCAAGGAATAACATTATCATCTCTCCTTTCTAACTTCTATTGTGTAAACCAAATTTGGGCACACCTTTGAGTTGGTAGGCTACTAACTCTGCTTTCTCCTCTGAGTTAACCCCAATAATTGATAGCACTTTGTATACCTCATCGATGAACTCTTAGGGATCCTTATCTGGTTTGGATCCATGAAACTTCGGTGGTTCACTCTAGTGAAATCCCTCACCATAGAAGCCAGAGTAGGAGCATGAGGGGCTTGGATCCCTTGCTGAAATTGGTTGGTCATACACGAGCCAACACTATAATAGCATCCTGGAATTCATTTTGGGCTACCCTTCCACCTTGAGAAGCTTGAGAAGCAGGAGGGGTCGGTTGCTCCTCCGGCGTATGAGCTCTCCTTAGTCTCCCTCTTGGAATCGGCATGATCTAGAAGAACAAAGAGCATTCATTAGGGGAAAATCCTTACACTCACATCTAAAGTATGATATAGACCATGAGAAGTGAAACATTTCTTAAAATGCCTCATAGCCTCCCATTCATAGTTATGGCATGTTTCACAACAATGAATAAGGCTCTAATCAATGCACTTTGTTAGATTCCAAGGACCATTAACAACTTAGTGCTATAATACCAAGTTTTTCATGACCCAAGCCTAGGGAGTAGACATGACACGACGAATAGAAACTCAAAGGGACCCTAAACAAGCCTCTTAGCATATTATTCACACATCATTGCTCGTGGAAGCAAATTAAACAACACAAGAGATATAAATAAGAGAAGGGGGACGAAGGGAAGTCTTGATATTTATAAAAGTTTGAAAGAGTCAAGCTCATAGCATAAGTACATCAATTATCCAACAACACCTCTAACATGGATGGAGCGGGGGCCAAGACACCTTTCGGGCTCATTCTCATAGTATAAAGTGTTCAACATAAAGAAATATCAAATAGTAAGAGTAGCGTAGATAGTGTCTTCGGACTTGAGGACTCACCAAAGCTTATCTTCTGAAGTACCAAACTAGCCACGTAGAGGATGACCGAGAGGTGCTCCGGTCCCTACATGGTAATATTATGTAGGTATAGAGTATGCGTTAGTACGTTTGAATGTACTAAGTGTGTAGGATGCAATGCAACAAGACATAAGCTAATATAGTCAAAATACATAATCATAAGCAATGGATAAGTACAATATCAATATGATATGCACGATCAATGCTTGAAGTAAAACATACTTGTAAATCATATAATTTTCATAGTACGTACCACTTGTGGGAAGAGACCATGATCAACATAGACCATGCGCACTACTACATGGAATCCAAGGCATGTCACTACCTTGTAGGATGATTGAGGTACTCACCCTCAACAAGGTGATTGGGCACGTCACCTCCCAACAAGGTGATTGAGGTACTCACCCCTCAACTAGGTTATTGGGCATGTCACCCCCCAAAAGGTGATTGGGCATGTCACCCCACAACAAGATGTGGTCTACTTGCAACATCATACATACTTTTCATCAATTCAGTGCATACATGCAAGCCTTAATCATTATAAAATCACTTGACTTATAATTCATGGAAATAACTTGAGAATCCTTCTCAAGACATTTTATCAAACACTTGGTGGATGCATAATACTTGTTCAAAATCATGCAATTCAAGAGTATAATAATATGAGAAAACTCAGTGCAAATCAACCCACTAACATATAGTAAAGCCCTCATGTAGGGTGCCTTGAAATACATGATCAAACCTCATAATAGATCATAGTTTCATAGGACAAAACATGCATTATCTCAATAGACAAAACCAATTCATAGTATAAGCTCGAAATAGATAGACATGCATAATGAATCAACATTTTATAAAACCCCAACATAATCATATATATATGGTAAAGGGGATGTACAACCCACCGACGTGCACAAGCAATTTCTTTTATTTTATGTATTTCCATAAAGACCCTTCTTCCAACACTGCCACCCCTTGGCTTCACTCTTTTTACGTCTATTTCAGCCGTTGATAAATGGTGCCGATGAAAACTCAAAACCCAATTGGGACTTTTCATAAGATTTTACAGAACATGTCAATAACAATTCCTGCGTCCAAATGCATTTATTGTCACTTTTTGAAATTTGTTATACCCACTTTATCTTCTATAATTAGTGTTTTATGCAAGTTTTTTTAATAATCTTTTTCATACACTATTCATCAATTGACTATCAATGTTTCCGCTCCTCCACTTAAACACCCTTTACGATGGCTGCTACAGCCGTTCAGAAACAATTTCGACCAAATCTCGAAATCGATTTGGGACTTCGCACATGTATTCCACATAACATAAATGCAGCATAATAGATATTCCTTTTGCATCCAGGTATGTTGCACCTTACCAGCAGTCATCCCTTCTCAATTTCAGCCTTTAATGGTTGTCTGTGCATTGCCGCCACCGCTAATTATAATCCTGCATCTAAGTGCACTTAATGTTAATTGTTAAGATTCATTGTACAGGTTTTCTGTTCATCGGTGTTTTATGCATGTTTTAACAACTTTTCCATAAACTATTCACCAATTAAATATCGCATGTCCGTAGATATATGGTACTTGTACTGCTACATCTCCCTTTTCTTGGTCACTAAATTCTAGCGCCTCGCTGCCTTTTTCCTCACAAATAAACTTCAACCAAATCTCGAAATCCATCTGGGACTCTTCGTATGGATTCTACCGAACATAAATGTATCACAGTAGAGAGCCCCACTGCATCATTCACTTTGAGTGCATCCTTTAGCTTTATCATATGTCCCAAAAGGGATCATGAATCACTTCCTCAACTTCTCTATCTTTGCCCCTTTCCCCTCCTTTTCCTATTACTCCAGATTGCACATCTGATATGATGGATTTAGATTATGCTATTTGAAACTTAGATGGAACTACTACTTTTCTAATGTCCGCGCTTGATACCTACTTTTTAATAATTGTTGGATCAATTTCTAATGCTTCTTAAGTTACAGTGGCTTGATTTCACTTCTTCTCCGGTAATATTTGAGAACTTTACTCATTATCCTTCTTGACCATCCCTTTTTTTTCAATTTTCTTTGTAGAAGATCTTTACAAAATTGTGTTTCTTTTTTGTCCAAAAGTAAATAAGTTAACCACTAATGGATTTTCAAAATGTTGAGGTTATCCACAAATTGCAGTGATGTGCAGAATCCCAGAACCATTTTAGTTCCACAATTGTTTGTCTCCAAATGCTCTCACAATTTCAAGGTAATTATTCATGATTTTCTAGTTCTGCTCTTAAGTTAGTATATTTGATTTGTTAGATTTTCAATTTTCCCTCTATTTTCTTTTGATGTGCAATTTCTATATTTTCATTTGATCTATACATGCATGTCTGTCTTTCATCTCCTTTTGAATTTGAACAGAATTGAAGTTAGGGCTAAGTGGCAGGAATTCGAATTTAAATGTTTTAATGATTATTTGATTGTGCATTTTTTTTTAATTTTTGTTTATATGATCGTTCCGCTGTTTACAAGAGATACCAGTGAATTATATGATCATATTATGAGTAAAATTTCTGTGAATGGATGAACTCATGATGAATTTTAAGTACTAAATCCATCTTTCTTGAACAATTCTATTTTGTTTTGTATGTGTTATTTTGCTACCTTAGTAGGTTGTGTAAGGCGCAAAGTGATGAGTGAGTTATTAGATTCTTCACCTATGGGAATGGCAATACGACACTCCTTGTTGACCAAGTAGACACACCCGAGACAAATTTGCTAATCCTTGATCTTAGCTCAACAACCAATTGTGAGACATACTTGGATAGTTCGTTGGACTTGAGGGCATACTCCCTCACACTCATAGACCTTTGCTTTATATTCATAAATTCCATCATCTTCGCCTCCCTTTGCTCAATAGGAAAGAATAGGTTGAGAAATGCCGCTGTAAACTCCTCCTAAGGGATAACATCATCATTCTCCTTTTCCATCTCCCATTAAGTAAACCATATTTAAGCATCCCTTTGAGTTGGTAGGCCGCCAACTCCGATTTTTCTTCATAATTAACTCCCATAATAGATAACACTTTGTACACCTCATCGATGAACTCTTGGGGATCCTCATCTGCCTTGGATCTATGGAACTCTAGTGGGTATATTCTAGTAAAGTCCCTCACCGTAAAAGCAGGAATATAAGTATGAGGAGCTTGGGCCCCTTGGTTGATTTGGTTGGTCATAGCATGGGCCACTCCCCTATCTTGAGGAGCTTGAGAAGCGGAAGGGGCTGGTTGCTCCTTGGGTGAATGGGCTCTCCTTAGTCTTCCTCTTGGAATAGGCATGATCTAGAATAGCAAAGAACATTTGTAAGAGGAAAAAGCCTTACCTTACTTCTAAAGCATCACATAGATCATGAAGAAGGGAAGTATTTCCTAAAATGCCTTATAGCCTCTTACTCATAGTTGCGTGGCACGCTTCACAACTATAAATAAGACTCCAATCAACACAGTGTGTTGGATTTCGAGGACCATTAACAACCTAGTGCTCTGACACCAAGTTTGTCACGACCAGAGCCTAGGGCCTAGACGTGACACGACCAATGGGAACCCGAAGGGACCTAAACAAGACTCTTAGCATATCAATCACACATCCTTGGTCGGGGAAGCTTAATAACAATAATATGAGATATAAATAAGGGAAATGGGACTAAGGGAAGTCTTGATATTTATAAAGCATAAAAGAGTCAAAGCTCAAAGCATAAGTATATCAATTATTCCAACAACACCTCTAACATAGAGTGGAGCGAGGGCCAAGAAACATTTTGGGATCACCCTCATAGTATCAAGTATTTAATATAAAGAGACATCAAATAGTAAGAGTAGCACAGCTAGTGCTCCTAGACATGAGGACTTACCAAAGCTTATCTTCTGAGAAGGCAAAACTAGCCACGTGGAGGATGATCGAGAGGTGTTCCATCCCTATATGGTAACATAATGTAGGCATAGAGTATGCATTAGTACGTTTGAATATATTAAGTATGTAGGTTACAATGCAACAAGACATAAGCCAATATAGTCAAAATGCATAATCATAAGCAATAGATAAATATAATATCAATATGGCATGCATGATCAATGCTAGAAGTAAAACATGCTTTCACATCATGTAACTTGTAAAGAACATAATACATATGTGCGAAGAGATCATAATTATAGACCAAGAAACTATTACTTGGAATCCAATGTATGTCACCCACTTGAAAGATGATTGAGGTATCTACCCCTCAACGTGGTAGTATAGGCATGTCACCCCCCAATAAGGTGGTCGAGGTATCTGTCCCTCAATGTGGTAGTATGGGCATGTCACCCCCCAAAAAGGGGGTCGGGGTGTCTACCCTTTAACATGGTAGTATGGGCATGTCATACATAGTGTGAGACATATCACTCTCCAGCTCTGTGGGCCAGCTAGGGAGTGGTGGAGGATGCAGAATTCCTTCCAGTTGGATCTCCTCAGATGATTTGGGAGACATTTTCTAATGCATTCATGATAGGGTTGTTCCTTAGAGTGTCCTCGAAGAGAGCCGATTAAAGTTTAAGAGTTTGAGGAAAGGAACCATGACTATTTTAGAGTACGACGCAAGATTCTATCAGTTGGCTCATCATGCAAACAACTATACTTCCGACTGTGGAGGAGAAGGTTCATCGGTTTGTAAGAGAGTTGATTTATCCTATCACACAGTCAATATTTTTGGTAGCTACAGATGGAGCCTCGTTTTATTCGGTTGTTAGCATCATCAAAGAGATGGAGTTGTTGTAGACGGAGGAGTTTGAGGACCCCAAAAGGTTCCATACTTTAGGACAATATTTAGGTGCCTCATCAATGGGCAGAGGTATGGTCAGAGGAGGTAGTTCTTTGAAGCGTCGCGAGCTTCACTTATCCTAATCAAGCTAAACATAAATTGACAAGAATACATTTAATCGTCAGCTCATGGCGGCTCTTTTCAGTATTTTGTTCTTGCTCATTCTTTCATCAAGTTATGGATTTATCAGAATTTGGGAAGCTCTAACCATCTATATGAGCCTATGAGCTTTAGCTGACTTTGGAAGGTAAGCATTCCCAAAAACACAGACTTAAAGGCTGTTCGACCCTGCTTCCAAAATTTTCTTATTAGGAAAAATATTTTTCCATCAGAAGGGGTCTTGGAGAAAGTACTTTTGGATAATAATTGTTTGTCTTTGGCTAATCAATTAGAAAAATACTACGTCTCCAAAAGTGCTTTAATTTTTTTAACTTTTGAATAACAACTACTTCTACCCCTTGAAACACTTATATTTTTGCTAAAAATTTATTCGGGCCTTGGGAATGCTTAAGCATGATCTGTTTATTTTTGGCTTCGCCATTTGCAGGATGGGCATAGGGACAGGCCCCTGGAAGTTCGTTCCAAGAAGAAAGTCTTTATATACACTATTATTTATATAGTAAATTTGTATTACAATAGCATATCCAGTGTAATTTCACACATAGGGTCAGGGCAGGATACGATGCAAGTAGACATTACATACCCACAGTTATTTCATATAGTAAATTGTTATTACAACAATGCCACCAGTGTGATTTCACACATAAGATCGGGGCATGATAAGATGTAAGCAGACATTACCATACCTTTGTAGGGATACAATAAATTTGTATAGTAGCCTTAAATTCCTTGTAAAGACCAAAGGAAAGCTTAACAGGGACCTTATGAGGGGATTTTTGTTCAATATAGTATCATAAAGTACCATCATTTCATATAATTCAATCAACACTAGGTAAATATAATCATTCTTATTATATTGTATTTATTTTTCTTGACTTATTTGATTTTGCATTTTCAATTGGTCTAAAGAGTGATATCTTTCTATGTCTATAGTAATCTAACTTATAATTTGATCGGACACATTATTATGTTTGGGGACTTAGCTCCCACGAAACTCGAGAGGACTCATATTTATTAATTTAATATTGACATCGAGCATGCATGAATAAAAGAAAATCACTGAGAAATCGATCACACCATTCTGGCTAATGAATTTTGCAAATGAAACTTTGAAGGGTAATTAATGAAGAACATATGATTGAAAAAGCAGTTAACCAAAAAAAAAAACTTGTAAGGTGGCTTAAATTTAAAAGTTTGTAAATGAATTGACACAATCAACATTCAATGAAATGATTGAAATACAACCTTGAAGGTGGATGAATTAAGTCATTGCACCCTTTTCTCTCTTTCCATTTTTGTTTTTTCAGCATTTTCTCTTGCAACCAATATTCTTTTTTTCACTTGTTTCTTCTCTTTTCAAGTAATTCACATTGAACCTTCTCTCCTCAGAATATTTCAGTTATACTCATCTTCAAGAGATGAAAAGTCTGGCAGTACACTGTGGAAATTCAAGAAAATTTTATGAGATATAATCAAAATAAGTTAAGCAATTTATTTTGTTTTATCAAATATTTAAGGATCAAAACTAAATAAGGAGCAAACTGTTGTTCAATAATATTCAACGTTAATTTAAAAAAAATAATAGAAAAAGGAATATATGAATTACCTCATAGAGGTTGCTGATGGAACGAAATTTTATACTTCTCGGTATTCCTTACATGATATGATAGTTTTCACCATTTTCATCCCTTTTCAAAAGTTTTGAGCCACAATTGGCATCATTGTCATTTAAATCATGATCTGGATCAATATTCGGAAGACTATCTTCATCTATGACTTTGTTGAGCTCGGGACCACCTATAAAATCATGCACAACCAAATGATAGAGTGTGATACACTTAGAAAAAAAAACAGATTCTAGTTAAAATATATTTCATATATACACCTTAGGCTATAGCACTATATTATGGCATTAAGGTGTGGATCGGAGTTCCAATCCTAAAAAAAATTTTTACTAATTTAAAATTTAGAATCCGGCTCTATTTAACCACATAAAAAAATAACATAAGTGTACATTGTGAGATATAAATTATTCCTCGTAAACCATTGTTGTCATTTGGTTGTTGTTGTTGTTCCTCCTCCGGTTGTTCCCCTTCGATAGGTTCCTCTTGATTCTTTCTTGATATATTTCTATCATGTTCTTCAGATGTCTCGTGTTCGACTATTACCTATTAATTCATAATAGAATAGAAAATAAAAAAATCCCCAAATTAAGTAAATAAACATAAGTCATGGTTAATTAATTACCTCGCATAGGTCAAAAAGAGATTTAAATATCGTACTCTTTGATGATGCTCCCTTATTTAAATGGTCATCTTCATCATTATTATCAATGTTATCCACCAGGATATGTTCACCAATGCTCTTAAACTCACCTAAAAATAATGCAATAACCAATTAAAAATATAATAATTAATAGTCTAAATCATCAATTTTAAGAAGCATCAATTAACTAATTACATACCATCAATACTTTTCGTTTTTGTTTGTTAGGTAGGATCTCTTGAATAGTGTTTATTTGATAATTTCCTGCTTTGC
Source organism: Solanum clarkiae (assembly GCA_011800125.2). Classification (NCBI taxonomy): domain Eukaryota; kingdom Viridiplantae; phylum Streptophyta; class Magnoliopsida; order Solanales; family Solanaceae; genus Solanum; species Solanum clarkiae. The sequence goes on along the minus strand of JAABOM020056386.1, from coordinate 2,172 downwards.
ATTTATTATTCAGGATAATATCATCACTTGTGATAATGTTAATCTCGACCTCATCTGAAAATCATGCAAAATCAAAGAGAATAAATGGCATACATAGACAATAATTCATACTTTAAATCTGCTGATTTAAGATTCTAGGATTCTTCTCCATCTCCAAATCAAAAGAATAAATGTATAAGTCAATTGTGAAATGTAAAATTTCTTGAATATCGTTGATGTCATCATCTTCTTCTTGTTGTTGTTTTTCAGGTCCTTGCTCCCGAAAGAGACTTGTTGCTCTTTTTCTTTCTCGATTTCATTGTAATCTTTAGATCTCTTATTATGTATCATCTTCTTACAACTTTTTCTTTTATTTTCCTCGAGTGGCTGAAAGTAGAAAATTTATTGCGTAATAAAAAGACCATAATTAATAAATCAAATAAATACAAAAATACATGTCAGTTAAATGTAAAATCTTACCTAAGTACTTAAAGATTCATAGTTGAAAATAACAAGGTAAAATTAAAATATCTTATCTTTTAGACAAGAAAAAAAAAAGAGGAAGAATGGCTTTAAAGCTATGGTGGAAAAAAATAAATAAGTTTCCAATAATCATATCAATTATAATCTTCCAATATTAATTAGAGATGTTCGGCAAATTGAAAAGAAAGTAAAAAAATAAAATAATTAGATAAGTAGAAGAAATGAAAAATACCATAGTTGTGAGGTCAATGTTATTTGAAGCATCCACTGTACTCTCTTGCATTCCTTGTTGTTCATGATAATTTGCATATTTTCCCTCTTGGATTGGACATTTTGAAGTACTCCTTTTGGTCTCCTTTATTTGTTCATTTTGCAAATTGCACTCCCCTTAGAAAATATTTATTTTATCAAATTATTTTTAACAATGATACTCTGAAAATTTAATCACGACCACTAGTACTCCAATTAATCTAAGATATAATTACTTAATACAAGAATAAATTATAAGAATAAGAATTAACATAAGATAATTAAGATGCACAATTAAATACGTACCCTCCGTGTCCTTTTTAAATTTCTCTCCATTGTATTCTTCAGATTGATTCTTATTGGCGTCCTCTTTCTCTTGGTTTTTTGATTCAGTAATATTGAACGTTTACTATCAAACACAAAAGAAAGGGTTTATCAATAAATTAATTAAATCAATAATTCATGTTCTCACAAAGTTGAATTTTCCCTCAATGTTATAAATTTCAAAGTTGGTAAATTAAAAAAAAATACACCGATTCCAAAACTTTGAATAAGGAAAAATATATTTCGACTTGTTTATTTTTTCTTTGAATAAAATTACAACATAATAATAATTATGAAACAAGGGGGTGGGATGGGGGGTCTTTTCGTCACTCATCGTGTGGTTTCTTAAATAAAACATAATTAGATCAAGAATACATTCATATAAAATTGTGGGGAAAAAAATTTTATTAGATACAAAACAATCAAAATCTTAGATTGGACGTAGGAAGAATCAATTTGACCACAATTCAAGAAAATAAAAGAAAAAGTGAAAACAAACATTACTAAAACAACTTGGGGAAAACGCAAAAAGAAACCCGAGGAAAAGAACCTGGAAAAATAAATGCAGATCTATGTTGCATCCCACCATAAACAATTCGTACTTACAAGAATGAACTGCTAATATATATATATATAGGTGAACACATGGGGCGAAAAAGGTATTTTTGAATTATTGTTTTAATGATATTTCATGTGAGTTATATATGTTAGAACCCGTAAGTTAGAACCCGAAAGTCCTGAATTGGTTCAATTTGGTAATGTTTGGGACCAAATGTAAATTTTCTTCTAACTGTAGTCCTTAAGATTTAAGTTATTAGTGGGGTCATGTGTGCGGCTCCTTTTGATTGGTTTAAGAGGATGAGTTGTTTCCTATATATATGTATGCATATCTTGTACAAGAAGAGGTCCAACACTTAGAAAAAAAATAAGAGAGCTTATAAAACAAAGCAACCCTCTTGGGCTGCTAAAGTAAACAGAAACAAAATTGTATTTTTTCGAGCTTTCGATTATTTGACGCTTCAAGCATAGTATATTGGATCCCCTAAGTGGCATGGAAGCATTAGTTGGTCAAGAAAACGCTTGGTTTGACGGCTAGGAAGATTTGGGTCTAGTAAGGAGCTTGAAAGGTATGTTAAT
>JAABOM020056375.1:0-15303 GCA_011800125.2 Solanum clarkiae | reverse complement strand
CTCCAACGCCCAACGCAAACCCCCAACGTTAAAGCATAACATTACACTTTCAATGGGGCTCCAATTCAAGCTAACCCACATGTAAATATTCACATAGTTTCTCAACACTTCTTTCAACCCACAAGGATTATTTTCATGACAAATAAACATAAATACATGACTATAAATCAATATATCTTCATATGCAAGCTTTGTCCCCAATTTCAAACTCCAAATTCCAAATTCACAATTCAAACTAACAACCAACCCTCTTTTTATGTTTTACCTTCAATTTAACATACCTCTAACACACCCACAATCTTTAATTTACATAAATGAAGCTAGAAGTTAACATACATTTCAAGCCCCTTACTAGACCCAAGTCTTCATATCCATCAAACCAAGCGCTTCCTTGACCAACTAACGCCACCATGCCACTTAGGAGACCCAATATACCAAGCTTGAAGTGTCAAATAATCGAAAGATTGAAAAAGCGAAAATTTTTCCTTGGTTATTGTAGCAACCCGAGAGGGTTGCTTATGTTTTTCTTAGTTGCTCTCTTTTTTTTTCTAAGTGTGGGAGCTCTTCTTGTACAAGAGAGGCATACCTATATATATAGACAAAGAATCTTCCACTTGAACCAATCAAAAAGAGCCACAACACATGACCCCGCTAATAATTAAATCTTAAGGACTACCCTTTAGAAGAAATTTACATTTGGTCCCAAACTTTACCAAATTGAACTAATTAAAGACTTACGGGTTCTAACAATGATGTCTGCTCATACTAGCCAACAGATTTACACCAGGGCTACCAACACTTAATATGCACAATAGTTCCTTTGCTTTATAGAGCTCTTGTTCTTGAAAATTGGAGGCTTTAATCTTTAATGTAAAGACTTGAGCAAAAGGAACTTGCAAGATATTTTTTAAAGCTAAAGCAATGGGCTTCTGAATTTGTTATTGCATATAAGTAAACTTGGTGTATCTTAGTCATGGGAAAGATGCTAAATTTCTGGTTCATTGCTTTCACTTCAGACTAAAGTCAAGGGAGGAAATGAGGACATTGTAACCAAATAATGGCCACTTGCAAGATCAGGTCCATTCATATTTCTTTGACTGCAAAAATATTGGTTATGGCTAAAAGTCAATATGGCCTTTTTCTGTCCTTTCCAGAATGCTCATTTTTTATAACTTTTCTATTCAAGAGGTGAAAAAAGTTGGAAAAAAGAATGAATGGGTTCGTAAGGGGTGAAAATCTGAAGAACCTTCCGGACTAAACCGTGAAGGAAGCTAAAAAGTGTTGCATAAAGAGCCTGCTAGTATTAGGTTGTTGGTTAGGTAAAGGTTTGACCAAGGCCATGACATTTAGCTAGTGCGACTCTCATGGGAGCATGCTTTAGATTGAGAGTGAACTGATTCAAATACTTAAATTATATATATCTTTGAAAGGATAATGAAGATATTTAATTATGTTATCGTCCTTCACAGACACCATGATAAGACAACTCCTATTTAGACATAATGCAGTACTTCCATAATTAGGATATCAATAGCTTCGTAAGGTGGTCTTTTGCTAATTCACACAGGATTCAACAGGTTATTGCTACTTAGGTTAGAGCGTCAGATAGTGATGCAAATGATTATTGGACTTTCACCATCTAATTGGCTTGAGATTTCATGTATCCTTGCTACTCAGGTCAGAGAGTAAGATAGTAATGCTTTTGGTTACAAAGCTTTTGCTATCTAGGGTGCAACATTAATATTGCTTCACCTAACATAATGCTTGTATTGATATCTCACAACCCCATTTTCATAGTTTAAGATACTTATTTTCTATATCAAAATCAAGATATTGGACATTCTTTAAAACGGTCTTTTGCATATAAATTGCATTTGAGTAATCAAAATAAGGTACATTTGGATATAAATTAATAAAAATAGTCCTGTCATCTGGCCCACAAACCCTTTAGAATTACTAACCAGGATAAAAAAAGACACAACAAATTTCATTCTTCCTATTTTTTTCTTGTTCATTTCATTTCCAACAATTTAACCAAAATATCACTAAGAATAATGTTCCAACACAACCATAATTATAAGAGAACATCACTGGAAGCTTAGAATCACTATTGAGTAGTAACCACACTCTAAGTGAGCAAGATCCACAAGGACGCACAATAGATATTGACAATAATTTAGATGTTAGCAAAGATATCGTATCTCCATCTCTTGATATGAGCACCCCGTGTCTGCCAACTCAAAAGAATCGATGAATTAGTAGTCACCACATCTAGAAAGATAAGAAAGCTCTATAGTATCTCCAAAATACTGAACTGTAAGGTCATCTAAACTGACATCTTCAGATATTGTTGCATGCTGTCTCAAAGTTAGTAATTCAACGTCATAAAGTGCACGTGGCCTTGGGTTCCCAATGCTTTCCCATGCTTTCTGTATCTCCAAGAATTTGCTTTCTGTCAGACATTCAGAATTGGATGTTTCTGATCCATTTTGCCGCTTGTCTGGATGAAAACAAAGTACGGTTGAACGATAAGCTTTATGGACTTCTTCCAAATTTGCACCTTCCTTCACTAGGATCTCATAGTAGGTTTTATGAAATAAGTTGCTACTTGAAATCATGGCTCCCTATATCAAGAAAAATCTTTACTGCAAATAAACACAGGAAAAATAAACACAAAATCGAGAGTGTAACTTGAATAAAATTTAGTTTTCATTTTTTTCCTAGACAATATCAAGGAGATCAGTATACAAAAGACTTCTTAACAAAGTTCAAAGGAATATAGCAAAAAGAAGAGTCTATTCTTCTGCAGTTTGGGATCATTCTTCCAATTGAGCTGCAGGACTTGAATTTTACATCTTTAAGTATGCCTTATCACTTAACTTGATCCAAGCTACTGTCCCATGTCACGTCTCAGGAGGGTATCCTAAAAGATAGTAATGCACACATCTAATCTCAAATGATATATCAAATAAAAAGGCTAATGGAAAGAACTAGCTCAACAAGTCTTACATCAACATTCGACTTTAGTCTATGAAGCCTCTATGACTATCAGGTGGTGCCAATGACAAACTCATAGCTACCTCAATCAAAATAAAGCTAATAAATGTCTAACTCTAAAGCAAGATGAAAATGGGTGATGAACCCTCCGAAGTAGGGGAGACACCAATCTGCTGAACGTTTCAAGATCCTCAGCGATGCGTCTATTGATGCCCTTTATCCTGTGTATCTAAATTATAAAATGATGCAGTCCAAAAGATGACGTCAGTACATGAAATGTACTGGTATCTAAAATAGCTGAATGAAATCGAAACAAGTAGAATAATATATATATATAATAATTAACATCAAGGATAGTAAAAATCAACATGTCAAAAGTATATCTAAAGCAAAAATAAAGAGTACAGAAGTGACCCATCAACCCATCGACCTATCATTCAAATCAGACTCAACTCAACTTAGATTACTCAGTTTCGAAAGATCAACTGACCAAGTCCTATTGTTTTAGGATAATAAAGTGAGGACTTGTTCGACTCTAACGGACTTAATCCATAGAATGAGAACTTGTCCGACTCTAACGGACTTAGCCCTCAAGTGAGAACTCATCCGACTCTAATGGACTTAGTCCTCAAGTTAGGGACTTTTCCGACTCTAACGGACTTAGTCCACTCCTATCTTAATTTAATTATCTCAAATTAACCTCGTAGAGACTCTCATTATCTCATTGACTCAAAATCTTCATTCTCTATTGATTTCAGGGACTTTAACTCATCTTAATTAACTCAGTTCTCATTTAAATGATAACTCAAATACACTGATCATCATTTAGAAGAAGTCATTTAGACAAGACTCAAGAACTCAATTATGAAGACTCATAGGATCATCAAGCTCAACTAACTCAACCTCATACTCATGTCGAGATTTCAATCAACATACTCAAGTCAAAGCTCTAGACTCCATCCCTAGATTTATTCATGCATTCTTTCACAAAATAACATATAGGGTTTTTACAATATCTCATGAAAAATATTTAATTCAGGAAAACAAGTTTATTGATGATCATCAATGTATGAAAATACATATAATAAATATATTTTATCAAGAAAATAATCAAAAATCAAGTATGTAGACTCAAGAACTTCCAACTCTCACCTAAGACCATCTATGGGACACATGGGAGAACAATCTCATGCTTTTAGTTTAGCCTTGCATACCTGGGAAGAAATTATCAACAATCAACCTTCAAGAATCCTCCTCGACCACCTCAATTCTACGCTCTTTCTCCCCTCCGTAGCCCTAGTCTTCTTCCAAGAATCTTAGAATGGCTTAGGAATGGAGTTTAAAACCTTTTTTTATACCCAAAATGACCTATTTTAATCGTATTTTGAGTTTAGAAGGGGTTAGAAAATGTCTAGAATACCCCTCACAAAATAAGAAAATAATTGTCACTATGAATTGCCCAATCCACGTCATGGACTGGGCACACCTCAGTATAATTTCATCAAAAAGTTTTTTCATTGAAAAAAAAAACAAGTGTGGTTCTGCATCCCAGGCACGTCGCGCCCTTGACGCGGACCCTCACTGTTTTGGGGCAAACTTGGAAAAATTAATTTTTGACCCAGTTGCTCTAAAATCGGATCGAGATCATTTTCCCACTTGATTTTCCGCGCTAATCACAAATCTAGTCTCGAATTTTCCATCAGAGCTTTGGAAGACGCGTAATGCGCATGATTACATTTTAGGGGCATTTTGGTAATTTTATCGGGTGTTACACCCCAGATCATCTCTGCCCTCCGGAGATAAGAGAAAGACCCTTAATTTTTGACCAAATTAAACTATTACTTAAACCAATTCACCAAAGTAATACATTTTTTAAAAAATTTTACAAAACTAGTATAAACGTATTTGGCAATAACGTTTTAGGCTAACGAGCAAACTCGTCGTGTTAATGAATAAATGTTATTGTAACGTTTTAAGACTAAAACATATTTCTGAGTAACATTTATAATATATTACTCACAAGTACGTTTTATTCTTAAAACGTTACTCATAGTAATGTTTTTTAAGAATCCAATCACGGGCCCTGCTAACCAGTAGTATTCTTGTCCGGTAGAGGTGGAAAGTACTCAGAAGATGATACAAAGGCTGTAATGATACAAATATTGAAAGTTGTAGCATTTTTCCACCTTCAAGGTGTGGTGCACCGAGATCTTAAGCCAAAGGTGATAGGATTAAAATTCTCACTCTACGATGGCTTAGAGGGAACAAAATTTCAGCATATCTAGTTATTTTACCTTGTGTAGAAGAGAGGAGAGTTCTTTTTGGACTAAAAAAGACTTTTTTCTCTACTGGATCTTGGGTTATGTTATTATTCCAAGTGCAATGATTTTTCTATCAGTTTCAAGTTGTGCAGATATACTTATTCATTAGGTAGACTTGATGTTTGTTTTATCTAGTATTAGGGTTTAGAAACTTCTTTATTTAGCTAACAAGTGATGGAGAAGCTCAAATATTCAGCCGTGGTGTTTTGTTATGGCTGAATGTATAGCTTGTTAGAGAAGCTATGCCATCATTTAAGTAAGCCCTCCTCTCTATCAGACTTATTTTTTTTTTTTATAAAAAATGTATTTTACTCTTAAAATGTTATTGTGAGTAACGCTTTTAGAATAAAACGTACTTGCGAGTAACGTATTATAAAATGTTACTTAGAAATACTTTTTACTCTTACGGGTCATTTGGTTTGAACATAAGTTATGATGAATAAGTTATCCTGGCAGTGATTTTTTTTTTTTTGAGTGTTTGGTTTGTTGCACTAAAAATAGTATCCATAGGATACTTCCTCAACATAAATTGTTTATTTCAAAAAATACTCTTTTATTGAGTTTTTTTTTTAAATATCAATTACTAGAGCTTTAATTACTCATTCTTAAAGCAAAACATTTACCTTATTTAGCTTAATTATTTTCTTATTTTTTGAATAAGGAGGATTCTTTGTTTTTTTTGGTTAATCAAAGGCGCATTAGTACTTAAACTGAGGTATTAGGATAAAAAGAAGAGTACTCTTCTTTACAACAATTTACAACATTTTGATCTTTTTAAAAATATTTCATTAGTTTAAAAAAATTATTGTAAGAACTTTATACTTAGTTGCTAGCTAAAACTTATGTTTGATAAAAGCGTGGTGCAGAAATTTAATTTTTTTTAAGAAAAGATAGTCAAATTCTTCTCCGGTCCATGTTTCTTAATCACTGCACCGAGTAGGCTCTTTTGAAGTAATCTAATGTAAGAATTCAACAAGGAAATTACAAGTAATTAAATAAACCACTTTGCCTTTACCAAAGTCTAGTCTTTCAACAGCAAAAATGTAATTTCAAGAAACTCATAATACATCAAGTTTATAGGCCAAATAACAGAACTTATAATGAGTAACTCATCTACTTAAGGAAATATTATTTTAAATTGACATGGTGATTTTGAATGTGTAATTGAAGCAAGCGAAGCTTCAAATATTCAATTTTCACAAATTGACTTCATGCTTAATTAACTACAACTTCTCCAATAATCATTATCACAGAAAACGGCTACTTCGACAAAGCTCAGAGATGAGCTTCTTCAGAAATTGATCGAGTTCGACGGTAAATAGGCCACCAGATCCACCAGATATTATCAATTTTCCTCCTCTTGCCACAAATTTCCAAATCTTCAACAACATCAGCAACACCCATCAAAGCCATAACCAAAATCCTTCTACTGGTAATATGCACTACAACGATGCTTTGGGGAGGTAAAAATCAAGGCTATGTGAAAAGTAAGATTAAACTCCAACCAAGAAAGCATGAGATTTTCAAAGGGAAACAAGTGGTCATTTTCACTGAGGAAGAACACGATATGCTTGCGGAGACATGCAAATGGACTCTGATAGGAAAGTTTGAATAAAGCAGACCTCAAATCGATCAAATACAGGCTGATTTTGCGAAAATTGTTCAGACAAAAGGACATGTTAAAATCGGGGCTAAAGATAGCAAACATATCTTCATTGATGTTGAAAATGAGGATGATTACACCCACCATAATGTCTCAAAATTTCATCCAACTGGGTGAAGATATCAATATGAAAATTCTTAGATGGACCACTGATTTTAAGTTTAATGCTTCATCTACTCTTGCCCCAATATGGATTAATCTGCCTGACCTACCGTGGCACTATTACGAATGGGTCGCGTTATGCCGTATAGTTGAGCCGATTGGTAACCCCATTATAATAGACAAGGCTACCTAATCCAAGACTCGACCAACCACCGCCAAACTTTGTGTGGAAATTGATCTGCTGAAACCTTTGCTCACCACTATTCAAGTTGCTATAAATAATTCTGAAGGACAACTCGATACATTTAATAAAAAAAATTGAATATGAAACGCTACCCATCTTTTGTCAATTTTGCAGAACACAAGGCTACTCATAAGAGAAATACAAGAGAGCTAATCAAGATCCCCAAGGAGGAAACCAAGATTACAACCAGGCCGACTATGGAAACTGACAAAGTCAATTGGAAATTGGAGATGATTATCAACCTCGGCAAAGGAAAAATGCAAGATAATCATGTGGAAACCACTATCTTAAGGTTTAATCGGCAAGGACCTGCACAACACGAGAAAGATCAAAGGGTGATGAACAATGTGGTCAATACGGAGGTCATAGCAAATACAAAAATAGAAACTTGGCAAAATGTGGAAAACAAGAAGAATAAGGGAAAAATCAGTGTCAACAGACAAGTTTAATTAACATCAAAAGATGACAATGTGGAGAAGAAAGATACTACATGGATTAACATGTGCACTCAACAAAACACCAACGTGTTCACCCATCTAACTGATCTAGACATGGAAGTGAAAATGGAGAATAAGCAAGGAGAAACTGGAGAAGGACAAAATCAAACCGTGTCTCACGAAGATGGGAACACTAGATAGGACAAAGCTCAAGCTAATAAGACAAAGAAAAGACAAAGTGAGAAGACTGTAAGACGCCGACATAATGTTAGAATCAGACACACTAGAAAGGACAACCAACCCTCTCAAGACAATGCAGTGAAACATCTACGAGGAAGTCTTGAATGCTCAACAACTGACAAAGACAAACACATAAAAGATCTCCTTGCCAAAAAATAAAATTTTGGAAGCAGAACCAACATACCTACTGGAGTGTTACTAGAAGGGGAAGGACAACACAACAAAATGGAAAAACCCATCATCTGGACCTCGTTCAACCTCCCAGGGACGAACATCAACATGGATGGTGGTGATATAAGATCGGAAACGTTAGATCCAGATCCATCGGATGCAACAAGGAACAACACGTCAAAAATGAACATTAAAATCAGACCACGATCTTTGGAGACAAGCCCAGTCAAACACAAAAAAGTTTAAGGATTATCGAAGGGAAGATATGGAAACCTCTAATTATCATGATGAACTCACTCGAGGAAACACCAACATGATGCATGCGGACTCGACTAACAACAAGATAAACCAAGTGCAGGATAAAATAACTCAGTACAATAATCTTTCCCCAAGAAATCAAACCATGTTGGAGGAAACTAATTTTTCAGTAACTTCATTCAAGCACCCACTAGGACTGATCAAATCAATCACAATCCTCTAGTTTACATGGTTAAGATCATCTCTTGGAATATCAGAGGCATAGGGTCTAAAGGACCTCTCGAGAGACTCCAAACTCTCAAAAACCAATATAATCGTGCTCTTATCTGCCTCGAAGAACCATTGGTAGACAAGAGTAAGATCATCAAATTTAAAAGGAAAATGAGCATGAACCAGGACTCGTACAATTGCTCAAACAAAATTTGGCTAATGCTGACCAATGACATTCATATTACCATCCTCCAAGATAAGGAATAACATGTCCATGTTAAAGTGGACCACAATAGCTGCCCATCTTTCTATCTCTCTGTGGTGTATGATAAATGTATAAAAGTACTGAGGAGAGAATTGTGGGCTGACCTAAGAACTATGGCTTCCAGTATCCATGATCCATGGGGAGTCATTGGCGATTTTAATGTTATTTCTACTAGAGAGGAAACGATTGGTGGTAGACCTCATAGGATGGAGGAAAGCATGAATTTTGTTGATTGTCTAAATGATTGTGGGCTCCAAGATGTTAGCTTCACAGGTCCAAAAGTTACTTGGTGCTACACTAGATATCCTCCCCACACCATTCGGAAGAGACTTGATAAGCTTGTCTATAATGAAAGCTGGTTCGGCAAGCTTAATAGTACCTTTGTTATTCACCTCTCCAGAACCTGCTCCGATCATATCACTCTCCTGGTAGATATTATGTACGACACTACTCAAGGTATCACGTATTTCTAATTTTTGAACTTTTGGACGGAACATCCTGAGTTCCTTCAGGTTGTTCGATAAAGTTGGAATATTAACATCCAAGAAACCCCCTCTATGAAGAGCCTAAGAGGATGGAAAACCTTATCGAAGACTTAGAGAGAAATATATTGCTGATAATACTCCTGAGAATAGATATGAACTCTCCAAGTACAAAGTGATGTTTACTAGATATCTAAAAATTCAAGACTCTATTTTATGCCAAAAACTAGAGTCGAATGGTTCAATGAGGGGGATGCTAACACTTCCTACTTTCATGCTTCCACTAAAGATAAAAGAACGAAGTTGATTATCAGAAGAATCCAACATGAGCATGGTAATTGGTTGGAAGACATGAATGCTATAGCAAAAAGGGCAGAGAAATTCTATTAGAACCCACGCTTTATTTGCGCTTAAAGCCCCAATGGTCCTTAGAGCTTTTTTGTATTTTTTTCTTTTTATAACATTGCTTATCAATTGTCTAGCCATTACTGAAGAAGAAAAGAAATCATTACAGGGTAATTTTGACGAATAATATGGGTATGTCTGTCTGATTTACGTACCAGGGATAAATCTTCTGGTTTACATGGTTGTACAATGAGTTTTTTAATCAAATGTTGGGAGGTATTGAAGTAAGACATCATGCACAGCTTCCAAAACTTTCATTCACATGAAAATTCTTTTTAGAAAAGCTACCATGCAACTTACAAAGCTTTGATTCCTAAAAAGATAGAGGCAAAGAATTGACACACTTATTCCTACAAGCCTGATAGGCAGTATCAACAACCTACATACCAGCTGGGACTATCAGAACTTCACAAGCTTTGAAGGGATTTTCAATAGCATTTTCATTGCCAAGTTGAGTGGGCATCACATAGTGCATATTTGGTGATACAGTTCCAGGGACAGATATTCCAGTTGCAGGAGATGAAGACTCGCTATGAGCCTTTGATTAGTTCTCTGGTTGTTCATTCTCACTACCATCTGAAAATTTTATTGCAATAACACAAGAATTAGAACATTTTGTTCATGCAACCAAAAGCGCATAACCATGAAATCATGTAACCATTAAATGATTTTTCACTCATTCCAGTTCGAAACTCAGTTAACTATGTAACTAAAAAAGTTTTAATTATCAGGGAAATAATAGATAACAGAAGTTCGAAAGCTTAAATTCAATTTTCCGTTCCTTTCATGATTTCTTCATTTTCTTACTGCAAAAAAAGGTAAATCTAATGGAAACACAATTAATTAGACAACTGTAACCAACAACTACACATCTTAAAAGGGGTGTAACCTGCAAAACGAGCAATGACATTAGCAACAATGGAAGTCTAAGCACTGCCAATATGAGGAGGAGCATTAACATAATAAAGTGGAGTTGTGAGTACAAATGCATCATCACCTCCAACTCTATTTGAAAAAACACTATCTTTATCACCTTTACTACTGCTGCAAGTGCAGTAAAGGTGTAATAATATAGAATTGGACAAAAACTGCATCAATGCAACAGAAAAACCAAAAACTGCTCTAACAAAGTAGGATAAAAAAGATCAAAACTGTAGCGAAACAATATAAACAACTGCACAAAAAACTGATAACCAACAACAAACTTATAATTAACTAAACTTTTACATGACAATTAATTTATTCAATAGATTATAGATATATAAAAGATCTAGCATCCTTGTGACCTACGTTACCTTTAAACAAAAGAATCGAACATAATCAGATGATCAAAAAATAACATTGTAGTCAAACATTGAAATTGTTAGTTGAGAAAAAACTATCACATTAGTGCCACCACTTATATACACAAGTTTATCACACTTCAAAGTTGATCATTAATGACCATATACATCATTGTCTGGCGCTCAAGCTTGCTCATATGTAAAAATATTTTCTTATTTTTGACATCTCCATAGATAACCCTTTTAGCTTTGATACGTTGCTCTATAATATATAAATCAAATGTGGGAGATTCAATGAGGGAATAGATTTGAGCATGCATATCAGAGTGATCACGGTTTCTAATTTTGTCAATCAAGGAAGCAATTCTTTTGTCTTGACTCTCAGTAAAGTCTTTCATAACTTCTGTCATAGTCTTGAGAAATAAACCATTAACATTCTCCCCAACTCTTTTTCTTTTTTTACTTTTCTCTTTTTCATTGGCGCTAGAAGAAGTTCTTTAGAATATTCACTTTTCTTTCTAGATGTTTCAGTATATTCATGAGGAGATCCTGTAGCATATTCATTTTCAAACACTCCAGTAAAATTAGGTCCCGTATAAGCATTTTCAGCTTCTTGTGCAGGTGCATTGGGTCCATGACTAGCTTTATTTTCATATTCATCTTCATCAACATCGATAAGAAATTCTAAACTCATATCAGAAGAAACTCCTGATGTTTGATTCTTTAAGATATCCAGTTGCCCTATCTTTACCAAAAATTTCCTCCCAATCAGCAAACATTGGCTATTTTTTAGTATTTATATTTCTTGCACATGGATCATCCTACAAACAATGAAAGAAAGACGATTGTATGTGTGTGTATATATATATATATATATATATAAACTATAAATTTAGGAGATTTAGGATAAAACTGTATGAAGTAATAATATTCTAATAAGTAAAGCAAATTATCAATTACCTTTACAAATTTTTCCCATTCATTTGGATCATCAACTAGTATGGTTCCATCACTGTATTGAAATCTCAAACCACTTCGACTCTTTAGTAAACTTATGCTTGATAATTTTTCTTCCACGCTTTTAATTTAGAATTGATATGTGGTTCACCCTTTAAGCCACTGTTAGGATGACGTTCACGCAAATAGTGCTCTAACTCCATTAGATATCCTGGCCTAGAGGTTCCATTATCGGCTCTCTAACCATTAACACATAACTCTTTCAAGTCGTTTATAAGAGAGCTCTCTTCAGGAGGAGTCCATGTTCTTCGGGTCGAAGATGTTGATCGTCTTGATCTTTTTGGTGGATTCATTACAGATTTTTGACTATCCATTTTGTCTGTATAATCTTCTGAAATAAATCATCATTAGTATTAATTGCTATTGTAAAAAAGAAAAATGTATCTCCGAATCATTAGATAGCATCATGAAAAAAATATTCATACACTCCATAAATAAAAATTAAAAACATGAACTACTAACACATCATGAAAAGGAATTAAATTAAACATACAATAGCTTTAACAAATTAATGTAAGTAATTGTTTCTTACATCACAAAAAAAAAGGAAAGAAAAAGTTGATACACCTTACAATAATAACAAAAGCTAAGGAGAAACACACTCCAAATGCAACATAAAACATATTACTACTATAAAATAATAAAAAAGATCAACTGATTAGGCTCGCATTCCACATTGATTGAGCTAACTCATCCCTCCATGTGGTCCACTTTTCATATGATTCAATAACATCAATATTATCATGTGGACATTCTACGTGTTCTTCCATATCGATGTCTAAAGGGTCCATTTCCATCTCTTTTCGAATAAAGTTGTGTATCAAACAATAAGCAATTATGATCCTGTTATAATCTTAACTGAATACTATGAAGGGATTCTAAGAATTGTCCAATGTCTTTTCAAGAGACCAAATGCCCTTTCAATAAGATTACGAGCTCTAGCATGCTTCATATTGAAAAGCTCTTCTCGACATTGGGTTGGTGGATTGTCACCTTGCCAATCACTTAACCAATATCTATATCCTCTATATGGTGAAAGAAAACTGTTTCCATTTGTATATCCTTCATCGCACAAATAATAATTACCTATAATATAAATAAAAAATTAGTTACTTTTGATATAACATTATTTTTTGTGATATATTAACGTGAGTATATGTATAGAATTACCCTCGGAAATTTTCAAAACATTTGTTCTTGCTATAACATTTCTTAGTATACGGCCATCAGTTGCAGATCCTTCCCAACTAGGTAATACATAAGTAAAATTGAGATTTCTATCACAAACTCCCAATACATTAGTTGCTATTTCTTCCTTTCTTGTCCTATACCTTGATTTGTCTTTAGATGGAACTCTAATTGGAATGTAAGTACCATCCAATGCACCTAGACATTCCTATAAAAAATTATAACATTATCTCAAACTATTAAAATTTTTTTTGATAAGATTATATTTATTTTACTTTTAAATGATCATTAATAGATACTCAATTGAAAGTGTATATACCTTAAACCATCTCCATCGATCGTCAAGCTCATCTTCAAGCACCGATTTAACATTAACAAGTAATAATGGAGCTAGTTTGAGAATAGCTCTCAAGCATTCATTGAAAGCTAGACTTACACTCCAATCCGGTCTAATATAATCAATCTTAATGGATCAATTTTTCTCAGGATGAGCCAAAATATTTAAAAACATTGCTAACTTTTCACTAGTTGACATATATTTGCTATCAATCAAGCCTCCAACTCCTTTAATTAAGAGAACTAAAGTGTGAAAAGAATTTCTATCCATCCTTAACTTATCAATATAACTTGTGTCACCGTCTTGTATAATATAATTTAAATGACATATAATTTTAGGAACTTGACTACTCATGAGGTACCTAACCACACGTCTATTTCTTCTTATAGAAAGACCATGAATAACCATAAAAAGAAAAATACACATAACAAGAAATTGTGGGTACAATATCTCCTCAAGGATGATAAAATATTCAATATCGGACTGTACTTGATGATCCATAAGTAAATCTAATTTTTTTCAGAAAAATTAAAAAGAGTTAATACCAAAAAAAAAAAATCAATTAGAAAGAACAAATGAGGACAACTTCATACTTTCAAGCACATAAAGAGAAAACAAAATTTTCAAAACAAAAAAAAAAAATTGGAGAAGAAGCTAAAACTAAAAACTTTCACATAAAGCTGGTACCTATTTCACAAATTTCATCTTGGTTACATATACAAGCAATACATATGGAGCTGAATCGCTGCCATATTCCCCAATTATATGCTAAACAAAATTTACTAAAATCCTAAAATATCATATTAAGAAAAGAATTATGTGTGTTGTTGTTAAGTAGAAAAGATGAGTGTATCCAAACTATACAATAAAGAACTGTAAATAATATAGAAAAAAAGAAGAAAAGAGAAATATATTTTGATTAGAGAAAATTAACCTGCTAGAAAATTGAAAATTGAAGGCTACTGATAAAAATATTCTTCAATTACCCTCACCTATACGTAGCTTCAATCAACAATGGAAGGTTGGGAACTTGGGATGCGTCAAGATAAAATGGATTTTTGTTACTGTAAGTGCAGTGAAAAGAGAACCTCTACCAAGCTAAGCGTAGGAGTGAAAAAGTGATAAAAGGGAAGGATAATTTTATCATTTTATAAATTTATCCCATCACAAATTGTGATGAGGTTGTTATACCATCTATTAGAGGGGATAACTTATCCCTTCACTATTTATTAGTAAAGGAATAAGTTATCCCCCATTTGCCAACCAAACAACTATTTAAATGTCACTAAAATTTTATCCTGAGAATATTTTTACTTATGCCTTACACCAAACGACCCCTTAAAATATTATTGTGGGTAATATTTTAAGACTAACATGTACTTGTGAGTAATGTTTTATAATATGTTACTCACAGTAACATTTATTCATTAATACCGTCAGTTTACCCGTTAGCCTAAAATGTTACTACCAAATACGTTTACACTAGATTTGTAAAATTAAGAAAAACGTATCATTTTGATGAATTGATTTAAATAATAGCTTAATTTGGTCAAAAATTCTACGTAACAACAAACTTATATATATTTTTAGCTTTTTGTAACACCCAACACCTTACATTACACCTTTAATACTATACAAATGAAATATGACATGATTTGGTTAAACTAGCGCAAGTTTTCAAAA
>JAABOM020056364.1:0-15303 GCA_011800125.2 Solanum clarkiae | reverse complement strand
GATTGGGGGCTTTAGAGCTATCCCCAATCCATCGGTTTTCCTTTTCAAAATAGGTGTTGTTCCCATAAGGAAAGATGCCTCCGAAATGGGTGTTGTTCCCATAAGGATGATATGATATGACTTGATATGCTATATGTGAAAATCCTATCCAAAATGGGTGTTATTCCCGCAAGGAAGGATACTTCATATGAAATGGGTGTTGTTCCTATAAGGTGAAGTATGGTTTACCTTTGACAAGTAGACCACCTCTTTACCAATGAGAAAATTTTATTGAGATTCCAAGTAATAGATCACTTGGTCTTACTTATGTCGATTAAGGTCACACCCCCCACTATATATGAGCATTGCATTTCGTGCATCATTTATTTCATGGCATATTGTTATATACTCTTCTTTGATATATGATTATTTCTATACTATGTACCCTTGCCATCTAACACTGTATGCAGGTTTTGGAAAGTTACATGTCTTGTACCCCGCATACTTAGTACATTCAAATTTACTAACACATACTTTTGCCTACATGATCTCACACTTTTATTCGTCGTTCGATGGCTAGATTGGATTTTGAAACATTTGTTGTGGTGAGTCCTATCTTCCAAGAACAAGTCACCATTCCTCTACGTTAAGTTGCTTTTATTTATGTTATCTATACTTTGAGAGTGAGCCCAGAACATGTCTTGGCCCCCATCCTATCTTATGACTAGAGGCATTGTTGGACATCTCATAGACCCTCATCGGATCTATGTGTTATGTATTGTATTTGAACCTTATGATCCTGGTTATCTTTTGGTTATGGCTATTATGGTTTGATTATGGGAATTATGCTATATGTGTATGTTTGATGTGGAAGTGTGGAAGATCCTAAGTCCCGAATTACCCTCATAGCATGAGTCATACTTACCCACCCCTTAGTCATTATGTGTTATATGCTATGTGGATCCATGCTAATCCCTTTTCCTAAGATATCCCAATAGCGTGAATCCTACTTTTCCATCCCTTAGAACTATATAGTTAATTTTGAACGCATTTTGAACCAATGATGTGAATTTGGGTACTTTGAGGCTTGTTTAGGGACTCTCGGATTCCCATTCGTCATGTCACTCCTAGACCCCAAGTCCAGGTCATGACATTGTTCAACTTAAAGGAATACTCTCTCATACTCATGAAGCCCTGCTTAAGATTCATGAACTCCATCATCATTGCCCCCTTAATTCAATAGGAAAGAACGAGTCGAGGAAGGCGCCCTTGAATTCCTCCCACGGGATAGGCTCATCATTCTTCCTCTCAAGCTTTCATTGTGCAAAAAAAAATTTGAGCAAGGCCCTTAAGTTCATAGGCCGCTAATTCTGTTTTCTCCTCTGATCTCACCCCCATAATATCAAGTACTTTATGCAACTCGTCCATGAACTTTTGAGGGTCTTCCTCAACTTTGGATCCATGAAACTACAAAGGATTCATCCTTGTAAAGTCTCTCACCTTTGAGACTGGAGTAGGAGCATGAGGAGCTTGCACTCCTTGTTTATTTGGTTGGAAATGGCTTGTTCCAACAAAGCAATGACATTCCAATATTTGGCATGTGTGACCCCTTCTTCTCTTTGGGGAGCTTGAGGAACCGGGGTACCTGGATCACCCTCGGGTGTAGGAGCTCTTTGTGCCATTCTTTTCGGTGGCATGAAGAGAAAAGACCATTTATTATTAAGAAGAAACCTCAAATTAAGTCTAAAGCACGACATGGATTATGAAGAAGTGATTCATTTTCTAAAATGCCTCATAGCCTCCTATTCATAGTTGTGTCACTCTTTACAACCATGAACAAGACTTTACTCGACACGTTTGTTGGATATCTGAGAACCATTAAACCTAGTGCTTTGATACCAAGCTTGTCAAGACCCAGCCCTAGAGCCTAGGCGTGACACGGCGAATGAAAAACCCGAGGGCAATCTAAATAAGCCTCTTAGCATATCGGTTGCATATCCTTGGTTGAGGATAAAAAAATATTCATCAAATAATTCTAGGGGAATAGGGGCTTATGGGGATAAAAAGGGAAAGAGATTTACACAAATCACATAACAAGCACGTACTAAGGGGAGGGTAAGTCAGGACTCAAGCTATGGGGAAATAGGGACTTAGGACTTTCATCACTTTCCATCACTATCAATAGCGTCAAATAGTATCACATAAGCAATAGGGTCTAAGGAATAAGTTTCCATAAAATTTCAACATAAAATTATAGGTACATAGCATAGTATCCAACAATACCTCTAAGCATGAATAGGACGGGGGCCAAGACATGTTCAAGGCTCACCCTCAAATTCGAAAATAAAGTGGAATAAAGTCTCAACATAAGTAAGGTAGAAATTGGAATATTGTCCCCGAACTAGAGGACTAACCAACTCTCTTATTTAAATGATCCAAAGCTAACCACGTGGAGAATATCGATGAGCGTCGGTCCCTGCATGGTTAAATCATGCAGGCATAGAAGTATGCGTCAGTACTTGGAATATATTGGAGTATAGGTATGCAATGCATGACATGAAAATAAATAATGAGATGATTCCTGCTAAGTCTTGTGATAAAAAAAAGGTACATTTACAAAAGCATTAATAAGCTGTAATAAAGCTAATATTATATAAACATAAAAGACAACTTTAGAAAGAACATTGTAGGATGCATAGATGAACATAATCGAGAATAAGTAAACTATATAAACTTGGAATATACATATGGGTGATCATTTAGATATTTACTCATCATAAAACATGGAATAATACCTAGGAGAAATAAAGAACTTACCTTTACTTGAATGCATGATAGGTCACATAAACTTAAATTAATGTGAAACACACGATGTTACACATAATTAAATAATTAGTATCCTTGGGTGAACGATACATCACTTTATATAAAAGACTATTTTAATACACAAGGAATATTAGCAATCATAATAGAGACTATCTTACACACTTGTAAATATCATCATGTACCTTAAGGAGAAATACCATTAGAACTTGTGAAACAATGAATCGTAAGAACTTTAAATCACCTTTAGACATAACATAAAGGAAACATTTAATTTATCATAAGAGGACCTCTCGAGAACATGAGGAGAACTTGAACATATGTGAAAGATACTATAATTGACATAAACCATGTGAGCTAATCCATGGAGTCCCGATGTTTTTCCTACACAAGATGAAAGGGGTAAATCACTTTTCCAGGGTGAACTTCCTAGGCCTAAGTGGATCCACTAAGCCTTATGTGAACCGGGTACTCATCTATAGTTCTTGGACTCGGGTACTCGCCTCAAGCCCAGACGCGGGTACTCGCCTCAACCCCAGACTCGGGTACTCGCCTCAACCCCAGACTCGGGTACTCGCCTCAAGCCCTCGTATTTAGGGTAATCCCTGAGATTGCCTCTTAGGGATTGGGTAATCGCCTCTAACTCCTTTAAGGTGGCATGCAGTTTTAGGACTTGGGTAACCACCTCTAGTCCACTCAGTGCTAGGTAGTCTCTCATAAAAGTAGGAAAATCATAGGTCATAGTATCATATCATAAAATCATTCCAAGTCATGTGGTAGAGCAACTATTTCAGTATCCAACCCATTGATATCATAAAGCGAAAGTCATAAGATAGCTCCTTAATTATTCCTTAGATGGGAGATCCTCCACCATAATACATTAATTCATTAAATAGATGGAAGATCCTCTACCATCAATATTCATTCATAAGAAAACTTTTCATAAGTCAATAAACATAGAATGTCTCATAAGCCTTCATTCCTCATTATTTAGAAATCATACTTCAACACATATGGTGAAGATCATCAATTTAATCATTCTTAAACAACCTATCACAATTGGACATATCATCTTTTAAAATATGTACATGGAGATATGAAATTCATCTTCATAGTATCTCATGGTATTACAATATTTATAGCTTTGAATATCATAACTAGCTCATCAAACCATCACATCATAATATCAAATAAAGGGATTCATACCATTCATAACATTTATAACATTCTCGTGAACTCATAGTATGCTTAATCTCCCTTCAACATTAACAACATTCATAAATCACGTATCTTACCATAAAGCCTTCATCACATAAGAGATTTACCATATAACTTAGTCAAAATATAGTGGGTATATGTATTTAAGCTTAAAATCATAGAATTCAAGAGTGAGGAACATGAAAGAAGTAGATTAAAGTCATTCAAGAAGTCAAACAACCCACCAACATACTTGCAAAACCCCAATTTGGGTGTCATGAAAACCATTCACAAATTCATAATATTTTCAAATCTTTCAAGATATCATAGCTTACAAAGCTTTAATGTAATAAGCATATCATAATCTCAATCATTAGTAGGAGCCCATACATCAATAAATCAATAACCAACAATTTCTAACATATTTCATGTAATGAAGTGATAATAGAAAATACCCATAAAGAATTAGTTATTAGAATCAAGAAATTTGATAAAAATAGGTTTGGGGCTCCATGGGTGGAAGAACCCTTGGATGGAAGACCCACATACTGTAAACTTGACATTTTCTTGAAAGAAACTTGAAGAAGATTGGGCTTCACTTGAGTTCTTGAATTACAATAAGAGTTCTTGAAAAAAAACTTGGGATTGAATGAAAGATTTAAGAAGATTGGAGAGGATTTTGGGAGTGTTTGTGAGAGAATTAGGGCATGGAATGGCGAAAAGATGAAGGATTCCTAACTATATAGATATTGGCTTATAACCCAATTACCCCCAAGCGAAAATGAAGTTTTTCAAAAATTTTTGAACTAGGGCATGGCAAGTCCGCGACGCGGACTTGTCGCATACCTCTACTGGTTTGCAAAATTTCAGCAAAAAAAATATTTTTTGGATATGGACAACCTATACCTTGTAGGTAACCATTTACCCACGCAATTTTTCCCTCTAAACAAGAATATGAAGTTGGGTTTGTGAAATTTTACACGAATTTTAAGATATTCAAAAAAAATGAATCTTAGGGTCTTATTGAGCTATGTTGGAGGGTGTTACATTAAGACTTGCATACTCTATGTCCCTCAGCTTCAACTTAACTAGAAAGTTCAACTATTGATATGCCCAAACTTACACTCCAAAAGGAATAGTAAAGCGGTCGTTGACTAAATATAGAACTCAATAAGAGTTGAGGTTGATCCCACAAGGAATGCGTAAGAATGAATCTTTTAGCACCCTTTTCAGATGTAATATCTATTCCCAAAATAAAAATACATAAAGTAAATAGGGGGTTTTAGTTTTGCAAACTGAATCATTAAAGTAAAGTAATGAAAGAGTACAAAGACCACTGGATTTCAAACGATTAATTAATGTGAAGCTAGGATTGTATTCCCCATAACGTCTGATATGATAGCCGAATCTATGTGGTAAACCCGTTGATGATTACATATACAAGATCAAATAAGCTATGTAACACCTAATTCACCTTTCGATCCTTCTTAGATGCATTTCATTCATCACCTTCCGGTCTCAACGTATACTCTTTAACCTTTGTTATAGACCCCCAAAATACTCTCACCTTTCAGTCTCAAGTACTTAGACTAGGTTAAAAACCTCGAATTTCTGTCGGTAGAACTATTTTCCTAATCACTACATTCCTTTAGAGCATATAATGAATGCAAGCTTACCCTAATACATCGACTTATTAAGGAAGAAGTTAAAGTGAAGAATACTACGGTATATACGATAATCAATCCCGAGATTCACCCCAAATTCGTCTATCTTAATGATTTGTCATGATTTTCACAACCCTAGACGTAGGTTTAGCCTAGCATATTCAAGAAAGATAGACCACAACAATATAAAGGATTTATGATAAAGAACTTACTATTGAAGAATTAATGAATTCACGAATTACAATCTCAATTAAGATAATTGAAATCCAAGAGTTTAATGAAATTAGATGCAAACTAGTGTTCTTCTCGTGTTCTCTGTCTCCCGCAGTCCAAGACTAACTAAAAACGGAATAAAAATATACATACAAGGAAAACCTAATCCAACTTAAAATAGAAAAAATAACGCCGGCATGGATACGGACCACTACACGGCCCGTAAGACACTAGATGGACCATGAACCGGCCCGTGAGTCAACAATTGTCTTAAATTTGTCTTCACTCTGTGTCACAACGTCACGTGTAGGGGGACAGCTCGTGTGCGGGTTCACGTTCCATGAAACAGCCTGTGACCCTTGCCTTCATGTGTTTCTATGTTGTTCATTTAGCTCCTCAATCTCACAGCCCACGTCACAGTCCGTGGTTGGTCACACGGCCCGTGACGGGCCCTATCTCTTACCACTTGCACAATGCTTATAATTTTTTAGTGTGTTGGCCCATTTTCACACACTTTGATGGCATGTGACACGGACCATATCAGTTCCTACGGACCGTGAAAGGTACCTAGGATGTGCCTTAGACCATTTTTCTCCAGCTTCTTCCTTCAGCTTCTTGCCAAGTCGTGTCACGCCAAGTGTGAGGCCATGATGGGCCTCACGGTCCGTGAACGAGCTATGAAGGCACCCGTGTTCCTTCACTTGGTTCTATTTTTGCTTCACTCACCAAGGCTAAGTCCACATGGCCTATCATGGACCATGTGATGCTACACGGGCCGTGGAGACCTCCATATGCCGGCATTTGAGCTCATTTTCGTTCATTTTCTCATGCTTCAATCATTGCTCCATGCCTTAACTATTTTCCTGAAAAGTAACAAAAACACACATCAAAACAATAAATTTGCTTGAGAACGCGTAAAAATTTTTGTTTAAAGCGTTACAAGAGTTGTATTTCTATGACTCGTCAACTATCTTCTTCTGTAAAACCAAATTAGTCTTCCTCGATCCATCATCATAAGAACTACTAAGCCTTCTAGCTCAGATTTATATTCACGAAAGGTCCGTTGTGGCATGTCATAAGCATATTCATATCTACTCGGACCACAGATTGAGTCTAGCCAGACTCTCTCAGCCTGCTCTTGGCTAACTGGAATGCCTTGAATATCTTCTGGCAAACTCTTACAGAAATCCTCTAATGCTTAAAGATATCAATTCTGAATTGAACGATAATAATATTAGAATAAAAAGTAACTATTATTTAAATTAGAGGCTTACATAGGTTAGTTCAGCTCGTGGCTCAACCCAAACATCTGTATCTTTGGAATTTTCCTTTTTCTTTGTGTGTGTAGCCTTGAATGCCTCGGCCTGAGTTACTGGCCTCCCCAACTCCTTTTCCTGCAAATAAATTATTTACGTTATAATGAACTTTAAAGAGAAAAATAAAAGCATATGTTGGAGTTACAGGGACAATTTGAGTCCCTGTGAGGAGAACAGAAAGAAGCTAAATGACACCACCTCAAAAACCAACACGGCAATGCCAGCATCACAGGCTGTGCGGTCCTCTATGCTTTTCTGGCCAAATGTAGTTAGAGAGAGACCCACAAAAACTACGATGGTGAAAAGCGAGTTCACATTCACTAGTTCGTCCAAAGCAGTGACATGGACACTCGTTGTTGCAACAGATGATGGCGTTGAGGTGCCTCTTCTTGGTTGTGGGGAAAAGTTTTCTTTCCGGCATGCCTAAGCACTAATAGTTTTAGTATTTCAGTAATCATTTCATAAAATACTTTTGCCAATATTAGAACAAGTGTTTGGCAAAAGTTTCAAAGTACTTCTAGAGAAAAAATAAATAAATAGTATTTTTTTCAGTTTTTGCTACAACTGAAAAGGACTTTTTAATTTTTTCAAAGCCTCGTACCTCAATATTTTACTTTTAACTCATAAATTGAGATGCAGGGAAGATTAGTTAACTAATAAATATATAAAATTAGTACCTTAGCAAGTTGTCAATTTGTAAATAAGTAACAAAATTTCAACGAAATGTGCGAATTCAACCAAAATGAAGAAGTGATTGTGCGAATTCAGCGAAAATGCAGGAACGAGATTTGTTGTAGTTCATTGGAAAAGGAAGATAAAAAAGATTGATTAACTGGACAACAAGAAAAATGAAGAGTTAAATTGCACTAGAAATACCATTTTTCTCCTCACATTGCCTTAACTTTGAGCCCCACTTGTGTGTAGAAAACCACCCTTGGTAGATGATCTAGCTTTTTTACCAATCTTACTCATCTGCTTGAACCTTGCATCCCTCGTCCAATTTCAACTAACTTTTCCCACTAAGGCTTCTTATTATATTTACGAGCTTTCATTAAGAAATTGGCAAGAAGATGCCCAGCTTTCTTGCGAAAGTTTGCACAAATTTGTCTCTCGTGTTCCGAAGGTCAAGCACATTTTTTCTGCAAATGATAAGATAAAATTGTTATTTATAAGCAACTATAGCTATTATCATCACCATCACTGATATGTTGAAGCAACAATTTGTAGCATATTTGTGGACCAGGGTTGAACTTACTTGTAGTGATCCCATGGACATAGACCATTATCCTTGTGGACCATAGTCTACTATAACCCAAGATATGAGATACTAAAATACATCTCTCCAGCGATGACTTAAGTACACATTAGCTTCATATATCCTTTAATCAATTAGTTCTGCAAAATGTTTTAATGCAGTGGAATAGCTGCATCCCAAGGTGGGCTAATATGTAACACGTTAAATTTACTTGATGCATGAAACTAGAAAAGAATTCTTCAATGCACGGTAGCTACACCTACATGCAAGGTGTTGTGCTTGTGAAATAGTAACAAGGCAGTTTCGATGCAAAAACTAGCTGAAGACAAATATTAAATACAATTAATTAAAGCAATAAATTTAAATATACCCTAAACTCCAAAAAAGTTTGTCTCTTGAGATTAGTAGGTATCTTGCCCCAACTCAAAATTGAACCTCTATAGAGATTTTTCATTGTCCCAGGAATGATCCTCACAACATCATCTGGATTTAAATTGTAATACAAAATTCAAACACTTATAGGTTCAATCTAAGATAGTTATAATATAATCATATACTAAAATCATCTTGTAAGAAATTAATCATACGTGTAGCCATCAGGCTCAATGACAAAGCTATTGTGCATATCCCTCACGCCAACGTATCTAGGCATATGAGCATGTGTAGTTGCCTGATCTGTGGTAGGAGTGTCAGGCTCAGAATGGTTGTCTCGAAGCCGACGACCAGACATCCCAAGTTGTGAAGTAGATGCTGATGAAGGTTGTGAATCTGTAGGGGTGTGAGTAACTGTGCGAGAGACACTAGACGTCGGTCGCTGAGACTCTAGAGGCAAATGAGTGTATCCATGTGCTGTGGCATACCCTGATTTGGGCATCATCATTGGCGCTTGGGGGGTGGCTGAATATATTCCAATAGTGGATGCATGTTGGTCGATGGAGGATGAATCTGTGGAGGCATCTGACTGTAAGACTCGATTTGCCTAGAATAGTGATATATCAAAGTGTCTCGTGATGGGAGAGATGGTGTGGAGTCGGATATGATATGGATCCCTGTCAGTCGTCTACTAATCATCACACTATCCTTTTTTTTTCTTCTTTTTGGAGGCATTATCAATAGATTTATTCTTCTCACAATCTGCCATCGAAGTAGCAAAAGCATTCAAGATTCATTTGTTAGTCTAATCTATCCGCGGGAATGTTGAAGGCGCTTTTACATTTGTAGATCTAGAATACTAATATCTTATTTCAGGGGCCAGATGGGACTACCCGAAGACGAACAGAAAGCATCCCAAGAACATATATAGGCTTAGCATTAATGGTGTAACAGATATAGCACGCTTGATCCTCCCTACTCTAGAAAATCTTATGACTTAACACATCTTCTTGTCACATTAATTCCTATGATTGCTACTACCCTAATCTTTCTCCCTATAACAATTTGACTTCTTTGATGCTCTCTTCAATGAAAAGTAAATGCTCTTCCCTTGCTTCATGATTTGTTATCGTATATATATATCTTAGTGAAAATCGATATGATGACTTATAGATAGTTTGTAAGCCATGACATTGTTGTAGGCTGTAACATAACAGCAAGTTCTAAAAAAATGGATTCAACTCACAATTTAATTAGGAGGGAAGAAAGAATATGGTTGAAACATAACTCAGTGCACATTTACTAAAATTCAGCTGCTGCAATCTGCTATTGTCGATTACTCCCATCACAACTTAACAAGAGAAGTAAAGAAAATAAGAACGACCAAGTATTTTGGACAGAATCAGTGTACAGGTTATCGTAACACAGGCGTTGAAATTTTATCAGTTCTGAAAATTCTGGGAGAGTTGAGTCGTTTTATTAACTGCCTAAACTCAAAAGTTTATAGAGAACAGATTTTTTTCCTAATAACTTCCAAAATTTTCCAAACCAAATCTCAAATGTATTTTCAAGCATCCTAGTCTATCTGTTCCAATTCAATTAACGAATCCATATGATGGACAACACAAATAAAAGGTTACCGAAACCAGTTGTTAGAAGTTAAAATTAGTATAGCTCACCTTATCTTGTTTCTAAGCGAAGAACTTATTTCATATTTTTCCTAACTATTATGTTTAGGGACCATACCAACAGTATGGAGTGTTAAAACATAATGTTTGTTAGTGTATCAAAAAGGTCATTTCCATTAGAAGGTCTGCATTCACCATCAATTACGATTTCAACAATGATACATAAGGCAGATTATATGATTTAACATTGAACACCGCTCGAAGATTGGATTCAACTGCATTTAGAATAGGTACTCCCCATTACATAACCAATGCAGAATGAGAACCACAGTAACTGATCGGTGCATTGGCATTCATGGTTGAAGTTCAATACAGGCCTCCAATGAAACATCAGTGAGCCCCATATGTCCTATTTTTCAATAGTTTCCAAAGGCTCTCGGTACAACTCAATGCCAATTCGAAAACACATTCAAAGAACTTCCTCTACTACATCCAAATTGAAACCAAAGGGGATACACACCCTCAGACTTCCACAAATCAACAACTTATGGCAGATACAAAACATGAAATATCTCATTTTTTTATTACTATACAAGTCCAACAACACCTAACCAACTACAACAACCAGGCTTATCAAATTAACAGTGGATTAAGAGGTAAGGCTATAGTTGAAGCTGAAGCCTTAAAATTTAATGACAAGTCATTGAGATCATCTCATATGCTGGTACAAATCAGGCTACTGCTGTAGTAGTACCGGAATTCAAAATTGATGATCAAATTATTCCAACATTAGCTATACCTCGTCGGGAACCATAACCGGAAGAAACCAACTCATATATCGATAAATTTTCAGCAGTTAATTATTTTAATACCACTTTTACCGATTTGATTCAAATAGAACTCAAGAATTTGTAGATCGCATTATAACGGGTATCAGTGAATTAAGAACTAGAAAAATTGTGAACTGCAAGAAGCTAATGACAGAGTTTGTTTAAACATGCCAACAAAATCTAAATAGAAGTCTTAGAAAAAGTCAAGTACAAAAACCACACTATTAAATAGGCAAATCCGCAATACAAAATATCCCTAATTGTTATTCCTCCTCATCCTCATTCTCTTCTTCTGACCATTCTTCCTCTTCTGATCACTCTTCCTCATCGGGCCATTCTTCCTCATCAATTGATTCATTCGCCCCTTCATCTCTTAGTTCTTCTATATCGACCTCTTCTAATATATGTTCAGGATGCTCTAAATCATTTTCTAACTCAGCATCCACTGTGTGGTGAACACTTGAATGTCGTCATCCTAGTATGCAACATCCAGCATATTTTCAACTTCCACACGACCCATGGGTTTTATTTTAATTACCGCCCACCAATCCGATTTATCTGGACGCAAGGGATAAGGCGCATAGTACACTTGCTTAACATTTTATGCGATGACGAAAGGATCATATGCCTCAGATTCCCTTGTGTGCCTTACTTCAATGATATTATATTGTTTGATTTCTCTAGTACCTCTTGGGGTTGGATCAGACCACTTGTATCGAAACAATACAATTCTTTTTTCTAGCCAATCAGAATACTCCATTTCTAAAATCTCCTTGAGTACCCCATAATAATCAACTCCATCCAGATCTTCATCATCACCTTTCACCCAAACTCCATTATTGTTAGTTTTTTTTTTTTTTTTTGGAACATTCTTCAGTATTGAATTTAAAATCATTTACAAGATACTTGTGCATTGAATAAATCTTAATGAGTCCCCAATATAGATCCTTCAAAAATTGATCAAATTGACCATTTATTGTGTCATAAACCTATAAATATTTGCGAAGTAATAAATTAGCGTCAATTAAACATAGCTATTTTTCTAAAAAAATAACGATAGCATTTTGAAAATATTATAAGACTTACATAATCTTTAATTTTCCATCAATCTCGAATGAACCAAAAGATTCACTATTTTTTGGCTTTTGAATATGATGGAATAAAGCAAAATGGTTCTTTAAACTGTCTGCGCTTCTTTCAATTGTGAAGTAGCAGTTAGTCAATGCAACTTTCGACGCTCATCATGGGTCATCTGGAAATAGTCGCGCTATGTTTTTAAACATAGTGATCAGGCTGTGTACATCTGATCCCCCTTACCCCGTAATGGGTGGGAGCCTTTTGAGGCATTGGGATAATGTTGTTGTTGTTACATAATCTTTAAATCACGTTGAGAAATACTCAAATACTTTATCATTGCCATATAAATGCCCGAAGTAGCTGTCGAAGGTGGTGGATATTGAGTTAGTCATTTTAATTTGTAATTGCATATTTAGTGTAAAAGAATAACTTACTCAAGAAATGGTTTAACTTGTGGGCAATTTAACAAGACATATGTCGATGCAGACTTAAACTCCAATGCATTAAGATCCCTCCTTGTACGTTTTTTTGACCCTTTGCCTGGTTGATTGAAGATTGATAATGGCCTCGCAAAAGGATTTGTCTCACCACAATCATCGTGACGATTGGCTCTATTTCGCAAGCATAGCACATCACTTGGGAAGTAGTAAGAACCAAAATGAGTTGTTTCCCTAGTAAGATAGGCTTCAACCATTGAGCCTTCAAGTCTATACCATTGCTTTATACCTTGTTTAGACACGCCAATAGTCTTACATTATAGTATATATTATAATTAATTTTAATAAAGTATTGATTAAAAAGAAAATATTAAGAGTTAAAGAGTTACCTCTCAAATTTGTACATTCATTTGTATTGAACCGGGACTCCGAGGCGAGTTTCGTGCACCAAATGCACAGGAAGATGCTCCATCATATCCCAAAATCCAGACGGAAGAATCTTCTCCAGCTTATTTGTAATTATAGGAATGTTCTGTTCCATCTTAGCTAGGTTGTCTTCCCTCAACATATAAGCACATAAGTCTTTTAAGAACAAACTAATTTCAGTCATAGGTTTCCAAATTCTATCAGGCAAGACACTAAATGCAATGGAGAGTATGTTTCCATGAAGATGTGACAATCATGACTTTTCATACCATGTAGCTTTCCGAGCTCCATATCAACACGTTTTCCCAAATTTGAGGCATGCCTATCGGGCAGCTTAAGTTGCTCGACCCATTCACATATTTTACGCTTCAGATCTATTGTAATCGAGCAAATAGCCTTAGGCTTGAAGACCTTGTTGTTCGTTATCCCCTGCAACCATAGCTCTTTTTGCCTACAGTATTTTGGTAAGTCCATTCTAGCTTTGACATTATCTTTCGTCTTGCCATAGGCATCCATTACCGTATTAAATAGATTATCAAAGTATTTTTTTTAATATGCATGACATCAAGATTATACCGAAGAAGATTATCCTAATTCCAATATGGTAACTCCCAAAATATTCTCTGTTTCATCCAATTATGTGCAACACCATGCCCGTCAAATCTGTACGGTGGTTCTTCTGTAACCTTTGGAAGGTGTCGAACCCTCTCCAAAACTTATTCTCCAGTCAAAATTGGAAGTGGACAATCTCATTCAACTGTATTCTTTCTAAATGCATTTTTCATACTCCTAAATTCATGATCCATTGGCGAAAATCGATGATGACAGTCAAACCAAGAATTTTTTCGACCATATTTTAAAGTAAATGATTTAGTTTTTTCCATACAGCAAGGACAAGCTAACTTACCGGCAGTCATCCACCCTGACAACATTTTATATGCAGGGAAATCGTTAATAGTCCACATTAAGGCAGCTCTCAAATTAAAATTTTGCTTAAGAGACACATCGAATGTTTCAACCCCTTGAATCCACAATTGTTTCAACTCATCAATCAAAGGTTGCAAGTATATATCAATCAAGACTTTCAGATTACATGGACTAGGAATGACACAATTCAAATATATATATGGATTAGTCATACACATCTCAGGTGGAAGATTATAAGGTGTTAAAAATATTGGCCTGCAAGAATATCGTGCAGCAGAAACAGAAAATGGAGTGAGTCCATCTGAACATAAACCCAACCTAATATTTCTTGGTTCGGCTGTAAACTGTGGATATGTTCTATCAAAATGCTTCCAAGCCTCTCCATCGGATGGATAACACATAACACCAGGTGGTCTTTTATTCTCATGGTGCCATCTCATATAAGGAGCAGAGCTATTCGATGCATACAAACTCTTTAATCTTGGTATAAGAGGTAAGTAATGCATCGCCTTAACAACAACTTTCTTCCTACTAAGAGCCTGCTTATAACAAGATTTTCCACAAAACTTACATGATTCTAGATCAATATTATCCTTATAGTATAACATGCAATCGTGTTCACAAAAATGGATTCTCATGGATGACAACCCTAACTTTGACACCAACCTTTTTGCTTATAGAAATTATCAGGTATCTCTATTTTTGGGTCAACCAAATCATGCATAAGGTCAATCACAGCATCCATTGTTCCTTAAGGAACATTCCAATTTGATTTCATACTTAGTAACCTAAGAGCAATAGACAACTGAGAGTGTGGACTCCCCTCATATAAAGGTCGACTAGCACCTTATTATTCAAAGCATTTTCTACATTCAGTATTGGGTGCTTCTTCAACATGATTATTAAATTCAAAATCAGAATGCACCCCATACGCATCCTGAATGATTTCGTCCATGCTATAATTTTGTGTATTAGAATTTGATAGAAGGAGAATTTTTTCCTTGCCCATTCACAATATGCAAAGTCAGAATATATACAAAATCAAGCCTTCAATTAAGGCATGAGACTAGCCTAATAAGGAATAAATATTTACAAGATATATTTATTCCAAAAATAACTACTAGCCTAATTCTAAGGAACTAAATATCTACAAGATATA